>JAINUW010000464.1:0-309358 GCA_020205615.1 Panax quinquefolius | reverse complement strand
ATGTGTTGTTTTTCTTATGTGCTACATAGGAATTGGAATGAGCAGTTCAGCGTAAGCTATAGCTGGGCGTAAGGCAAGTTTCCTAACTTCATTCATATTCTAAATGAATGCTAGTTTCTTAAACTTCTCAGATGTTGAACTTGAGAAGTTCTGTCTATGTGCGAATGTGCGATATTTGTGCAAGGTGGTAGAACATATGAGGTCTTGTGCCACAATGTGATCACTTCGGTATTTCTATGAGATGAAATGTTCTATGATTTAACTATTCAATAAGAGAATGCTCTGTTTATACTTGATCCGTTATTGTTAAGTTTGTGCTAATGATTCTAGCCAGAAAGAATGTGTATGAAAAAGGTAGAAGAATGAAAGTATTTTTAAAATGAATGTAACTAATGTTTTAAAATGATAGGAATTGAGATTATTCCAATTATTCAAGCTGCTTCATAACCTTTGTTCGGTTATCGAAGTCTTAAAAGAATGTTTAAATTCTTGAAGTTGTTTGTTCAACTGCTATGACTTGCTAGGCAATTGAATGCTCACACTCTTGCTTTAAATGAAAAACATTTTCAGCGAACGATGTTAGAAGAACTTAAGGATCCCGTAAAGATCAAGCTGACTGGTATCCAAATGTAGTGCCATTCAGTATGTGAATGAGCGTGAAGATCAAGCGAAGACTTATAATATAAAATAAGTTAAATGAACTGTTATGTATCCTTAGTGGTAGATGAAAGTCACTCATGTAAGATGTAAAGAATAATGTAATTATCATTATTTGTAATGAAAGGAGTTATAAGGTTTTAGAACCTGGGAAATTAGAATGTATGTTGTTATATTTCAGTATATAATGATGTATGTTTGGATGAATGATGTACTCGTGACGTACAGAATCTGGGTGTGAAGATAGACCGGATTTTGGGGCGTTACAAATGTTGTGTCATAGCCTACAAAATAACATAAAATGTATGAAATGCACACACAATGCATGCAAAGTAACTACGAAACATAGGTTTAAGCAACTAATTCAAGTAATAGATACCGAATAAGTAGGTATAAAACCTAACTTAAATAGTTGCTTGTCCCCAAGTAACACAACATAATGCAATGCAATAAACTAAACAAAATACCATGTAATCTAATCTAACATGCTAACGAATCCAAATATCAGCTAGATTGAAATTCACAAGAATTGCCTCAGAGAAACTACAGAATTTTCAAATAGAGAATCCAACCAAGAACAAGGCCATAATGAATATAGTTTGCAAATCAAAACTTGTCATCACTGATGTAGTGTGTGTGTACTTAGAAACCATTAAACTCATTACAGAATAAATACTTCACATAATATGCTTCTTTGAGGGAAAATACAGTTTCAACTCAAGAAAAATAGTAAACAAATTAAGTTCTAACAAAACTACACAACAACTAAGTTAAGAGTCAACAAGGGGTTTATTATGCTTTTATTCACTCACGGGGGTGATTTTTGCACACTCCCGTGGTTACACCCGACTGTGCAATGTCTAGTCCTCTTAGGCTTTTCAGTGATACCCCTTAGCGAGCTTTCAACCAACTACTCCCAAACCGTCAGGCTTTAGGGCGCTAGGTGTAGAGACATCCCCTCGGGAGTACTTACTCAAGTAACAAAGGCCATATAACTAAACTAGCACAAATGTTTATTCAAATAATATTTTTTTCCCTTTTTCTGAATTTTCTATTTTTTTCTCTTTTTTTAGCACGCATTCCCAATGAATTCCCCCAAACTTAAGCTTTTGTGTAATCCTAGTCATTACTAACTGTTTACTAAATCTCTTTTATTAAAACACACATTTCCCACTAGAAGACAATTATGTGACCATTCACACTGTGCAAATCATAATGGTTACTCTAAAGTGTAATTCAGTTACATCAGATTCAAACAGATAAATATTTACATCATGCTATGACAATATAACCAGGCCTAAGTCATCAAAACTGTTTAAAAATCATGTAATTCCAATCTCATCATAAGCTAAAAAATTTCAAACCAACTGAAAACTTGGGTTCATGCAATGTAACCTATCTACACTAAATGTGACAATTTAAAATAATTTTTTTTTTCAATGATAAGCTAAATAACATGCTAACATATGCAATAAACACTAAACTAAAACAATAATACTAACTATATGCAATCAACATGATTATACTAAATATGCAATCCTAAACAATAAGAACAATCCCCTAAACTTAAACTAGACATTGTCCTCAATGGTTGAAATAGGAAAAAGTAAAGTAGAGGACTTCTATGAAAATATAGCAATCTTCCTCCTTGTCTGCTAAGTGCTAAGTGTGAAGAATAGGCTAGGCACATTAGAACGAATCGGGCACCACACTTAAATTAGACTTGACTAACCTGTGAACACAATAGAAGCAAGTTTATTAAATCTTAATAAATGAAAATTTATTAACTACTAAAAATTAAAATTAAAATAAAAATTTAAACTTGGGTTACCTCCCAATTAGTGCTTGATTTACAGTCTTTCAACCTGACTTTGTCTGGTCAATGCTATCCAATTCCTCTACGAAAGTTGAGGAATTCTACATCCATTAGGAGCAATGTAGTATCCGGGAGGTTCCCCAAAGTGATAGCCCTGAAATAAAACCCACCCAGCTTGCTATTTGTAGATAGGGTTCCATTTATGAACATCCAGCAACTAGGTGTTTTCTCCATTATGTCTGTGATTTGAATGGAGTATTGAGGCTTGTCAAACATAATGGTTTCTTTCTCTACCCTCTCTTTTTCATTTAACCATGGATCTAACATTGCATTAACACTCATGTTATAAATAGTCTTGTCGATGATATGACTACCAAGTGGGCATGGTTTTGCAAATTTAACTGGATCCTTGATCTTTGACGGAAATGAAACTTGGGGGACCAAAAACTCGGCTCATCTTCGTTGGTACTCACAGTTAGTTCTTCACCAACCTTGTTTTTATTATCCCCATTTGTCTCTTCTTTTTCATCATCTAGTGGCTCATCCAGTTGTAGATTTGGTTCGAACACCTCATCAATTTCGGAATCCATGTCATAACACCAATTATTTTGAGGACATTTATTCAAGTCTTTGAACATTCGATCTATCTAATTCTGAAGATTTTGAATTGCCATCTCTTGATTTTGAATTACCATCTCTTGATTAATCCTTCTTTCCTCATTTAATGCTACAAACTTTGACAACAATTCCTCCAATCATGAATTAGCTATTTTAATTTTGGAATCCATGTATTGAGGACCATGGGTTGAAGTTGTGATGAGTTGTTCCATCTGGTTTTGAAAATTATGGCTTGATATTTCTTGACACATCATTCTCTCCTCTTTGTTTGCTATGAGCTTTGACATGAATTCCTCCAAGTTTGACTTTTTTTTCTTGTGGCAATGGAGGTGGACATGAAAATTCTGGTGTGTATGTTGGATTTGGAGCGTAGTATTGATTTTCATAATTGTAGCTCCCTGAAGAATCCGGGTGATACTCTCAAACTTGGTGATAATTGGCATAGGCATACTCGTTGAGGTAGATATCACCGTATTGTACCGACCCAAGACTAATGGTGCATTGATTACTCGAGTGATTGCCAGCATAATAGTTGCAAATAGCTGTTATCCTTCGAATATGTTGGGCTACAACAATGTCCAACCTCCTCGAAAGTGTCTCAAGCTGTGCTAATAATGCAAAAATTCCATTGAGTTCATCAAACCATGTGTCCCTTGGTTGAGTCATACTCGAATATGGCTACTGATAATTGCATCTAGCCATGGTACCTGAAAAGAGAGAAAAATATGAAGAGAATTAAATAAAAAGAAAGAAAGAAAAATTGTTTAAAGTAAGACTAATTTAATTGCAACTAATATTGGCAAAAATTATTAAAATCTAATTACACACAACACACAAGTATACGTGGTCAACAAGTAATAAAGTGTAAGTAGAGTATCGTTCCCACGAGGAATTATTAATACTAATTACCAAATACTAACTCCTAACCAAACTAATTTTATTTAAACAATCCATTTAAGGTTATGAATTAAATTATTTAATTAAACTAATCCTAATTACCACTAGTTAAAAATCAGATTATGGAAATTTAAGATCACAGTTTTACTTATTGCTTCACTTAAATTAATACACGTATTATCAATTATGCTTACAATTCTGAATTGTTAATCAAGAACACATAAGTAAATATGACCATCTCTCAATGCATCATACTCAAATCAACTCAAATCCACAGATGATAGAATGAAGTAAAACACCCTAATTAACTAATTCACTTATCTCTATGTGAATTACAATTAAAGAGAATTTTAAGCACATGTTCTTTATAAGATTACATGCAATGTATAGGTATATCTCTATCCTATACATAAATTATGAATTCCAATACCATGCAGAAAACACAATCACATGCTATTATGATCAAATCTAAATCTATAATCCATCTCTCGAGTTTATATAGATTATCACGATAATTGTTAGCCAGGCAATTAAACAATTCATCACAAATTATAATAGACAATCTAAGAATAATCACAATAATTGATAGAGAAGCATACTAAAATATACTATGCAATAAGTTCCATTGTAATCTTAAACAAAAGATTTAGTTCATGATTAATGAATTAAAACTAAGAATCCACAACTAAATTGTAAGACCCCAACTTTTATGAATAAAGATTAATTTTTCTCGAAATATATTTTTGAATATTATGGTGTGGATAGTTGTGGGTAATATTTACAAATTTTGCAAAGTAAGCAAGTTGTTATAAAATATTCGATTGGTCGGGGAATATTCGTTTTAACAGGGAATATTCGTACGACGGCACAATCATTGGTGGACCCCACAACGAATTATTGTCGAAGTTAGAAAATGATAGAAATATCTTTTTATAAAAATAATGGCAAAAGTTTTATCGTTAAACTGTTAAAATACCCGGTGGTAAAAGTACAGTAATACGCGTAGTTGCATAGTAGCACACAGTATTGATTATTGAAGCTTACGTGAAAAGTCACTTAGTTATACTCAATTATTGCTACAGTAATTGCTGCATAATATCTCTCATATTATTGTCATAGTATCATCTATATATTATTTTATATTATTAAATCAATAATTGAGACGACAAAGTTATTCATATTATTATTTGCATTATTGACGATGTCTAGAAAATTCTGTCGAGGAAAGGGGTTTGGTCACCTAATTGTGCGCCAATAGGGAGAAATCTTTATCGAAAAGCCCTCGCTTTCCTGGGAATGATCTGGTTATTAAATATTGTGAGTTATAAGATTAATGATGAATAAGTTCGTGTTGATTAAAGATGAAATTGTTGATAAAAAATATTTCCATTGTGTTGGAATTATTAGTGTTAATGGAAATCGACATTTATTTCGATAATAATTAATTTCTGGATGTTAAATTAACCAAACGGGTAATTAATCGGATAAATGAGCAATTAATTGCTATTAGTTCACATGCAAATTACTGTTGGTTCACATGTATGGAACTATTAATTTACATGCATGTACTATTAGGGGAGGTGGTGCAAGGTTGATAATACTTGAAGGACTAAATTAAAAATAGAGGTATAGATGAAGGTACTATACTGTAATAATTCGAGCCCCTAATCGTGCAATTATCGAAACTATTTTTCCTATAAATAGAAGCTCATTCTTCTTTCATTCTCACCAATTCACTAAGACTCACAAGAGTAATTATAGAGAGAGAAGCTATAGAGAGAAAGAAGAAGAGTATTCTGCTACTTTACTATTGCAGTATCCAGCCTTCTACTAAGGCAAGGGATATTATTTTTGTTCAATACTCGTATAAAATAATATTTTCTTCCATACTCTGTAGTATGTAAGTAATATTATTTCATTTTGTATTCCTATTTCTACACTCATTTTGTTAAAGTATTACTTCTATACTCCGTGAAATTAGTAGAATATCCTTGAAATTTGCGTTTCATCTAGTATAATTTCACAAGAATATTTTTCTGAATATTCTTATTAAATTTTAAGCTTTTCATACTTGAGTACTATTCATGGGCACTATTCATAAATACGACACTATTTATAAATACAGTACTATTCATAAAGTACTATTCATGGGGTACTATTCACAAAGTACTATTTACGGGGTACTATTCATAAAGTACTATTCACGGGGTACTATACCCGAAGTACTATTCCCAAAGTACTATTCATAGGGTACTATTCACTCAGCTACTATTCACCTGGGGTACTATTCATGTTAAAATTGATTTCTTTTCGGTCCAAATCATTTTTGTTACAATATTATTCTTGAATTTTACTCCACAAAGCAGTATCATGTTGACAATTTGGACATTATTGAATTCTAGATAAATTAAATTATAAATCTTTAAAAATTTATCATTTGCTTTCTTTTAATTGAATTCTTATATCATTGTCATCATCCTCATGCTTATATTGTGACGAAAGTCATCTTTGGCCGTAGTGCATAGATGGACTGTTGATTGGTATGATTATGACCATGGATTATTCTGTATAATCATGACCCATAATGTTACAAATGATGTGGTAAAAGTCTTCATTGGCCCGTAGTGCATTGATGGACAATTGTTGGCATGATCATGACCATTGGTGATTACACGAATATCCTTGTCCTATAGTGCATGGATAATTTGTGGACGTGATACTAATGAATATCCTTGGCCCGTAGTGCATGGATAATTCAGTGATGTGGATTATTTATTGAGCTGAGTCTCAACGATAAAATTGATGATAAACTTTTTAAATCATAGAAGATAGTAGATATCATGCTCTACTTGACTCTTCTAATGGATTGCTTGTTTCGCTGCAGTTAAACTTTTTGTTTATTAGATTAACACTGTTGAAGGCTAACGCTAATTTATTCTGCATTATCTTAGTCATAATATTTCTTACTGGGCTAGTTGAGCTCACCCTTTTGCTTTCATTGTTCTCTTCAAGAAATGAGAACGTAGCCGGGACTAGTCGGGGAATGGAGTGATGGTCTGAGATGGTGGCTATAGTAGTCCTCACTATTCTATGAAATAGTGTGATAATAAATGTAATGAGGACTCTATTTGAGTTTGGATATTGTCTAGAAGACAGTATTCGTGTAAAACCTCTCAGCTACACTTTTTTCGTATTATATAAAAGAAGTTGGTATTTGATATCTATACCAAGTATTTGGCGACTCAGAATGGGTGATGTATACCTCTTTTGGGGGCGTCACATGAATAACCAGTAAAAGACAAAGATAGAAGAAGAGAAAAAGATAGAATCTGTTGTCTGCAGATTTGATGCTCCCTCTTTGCTCCCACTTTGAATCTTCAATGGTCTCCAAGTTGCTTTAATCTCCAAATCTAATAAGTAGTAGGGTTTTGGTCATAATCTACTCTAATGGAGTCACCAATCCAAGTTATAATAAAGTAGTTATTGTTCTATTGGAAATCCTAGCAAGTTAGGTAACTAACAATCCTATTTTAGCTCAAATTGGATAATATAACACCCAAATTAATTCTCTCCCGTACCGTCTTTTGACCTTTGACTCTTAGGCCATTTTGGATGCACCTCACGCTCATCAGTAGAGAATCGATGGCTGGGTGCGCCTGTCTTGCTTCTGGCGTGCCCCGCGCCACTCTATTTTTGGATGCGATGTCCTTTGGTAAAACAAGCATAACTTTTGATTTGCTAGGCGTTAAGGGGCTTGACACCTATCAAATCGAAGATATCGACGAGATATACAACTTTCATTCTTTGAGAATTGAGAGATACTGATTGGATCAAGTCCAAAATTGGGCTTGAAGTAGACGCTATGTAAATGGCAAGCATGACAACTTTTATCTTTGATCTTTGTTGATAAAAGGCGATAATTCTCGCATCCGAGCTCCGATTGGGATGATTCAAGATGTTACAAAAAGCTAAGAAGTCGATCTACAATGAAATCCAAGTTCCAAACCAAGAACATGCATCCAACTTGGTGTTAAAATCTCTGCAATCTTCCCTTCTTGTATTTGTTTGCATATTTTAGTCGAAAAGATGTCCAAATTGCTTTTCCTTGCTTCTTCATGCCAATGTTGTGTCATAGCCTAAAAAATAACATAAAATGTATAAAATGCACACACAATGCATGCAAAGTAACTATGAAACATAGGTTTAAGCAACTAATTCAAGTAATAGATACCAGATAAGTAGGTATAAAACCTACTTATCAATATGATGTTTGATGTTGGTGGAGTAATCTCCATTGAATTGTCTGTCTCGAGTGGACATCTTAAACTTTTTATTTCCTTTTCGCCTTTTCTAGTCATGGGAAATTCGATCTCTAGCTCTCCATTTTCAACGAGTTCTTGGATTTTATGTCACAAAGACCAACATTTCCTCAGTCGCATGTCCAGGTGAGTTAGAATGGTAGAGACATATCTTGGTGGAATCATAACTCTTTATCTCGGGATTTACAGGAGGCAGCAACTCAGTAATCCTTCCTCCACTTATTCTTCTAGTAAAAGAAGAGAATGTCCTATGTGATTCGATAAATAACAACATAGTAGTCTTTGGCCAGGCAAAATAAAATTAGAAAGGAGTTTCTAATTTGTATTATTTGGAGTTGTGCATTTAAGAATCGAAATACATAAAATTAAATAAAATAGGACTTGATAATAATTCCATGTCTTATATTTAATTGAGACATTGTATGGTGGAAGAATTGAATTATACAGTAACTATTTACTCAAATGTTCTCTTATAATTAATGTTGAAATTTATATTATCTGGAAAGTCGTTGATTGCTAAGGAGACTTATCCTTATTGTAGAATAAATGTTATTTATTTAAATAAATTAATAGATTAATTAATTTATTTAAATAATATTAAAATTATTCTAATTGATTTATTCACATCTAGTTTAATATGGAGAACTTAAAGGGTTACACCATAAAAGGAATAATATTTATTTAAGAAGTAAATGACATAATCATAATAATAAGTTAAATATATTTAATCTAATCTACGGTGATAGAATACATTAAATAGCTTAATATTTATTATTTAATATTTTGGAAATATTAATTACAAATTAATAAGAGAAGTCTTATTATTATTATTATTATTATTATTATTATTATTATTATTATTATTATTATTATTATTATTATTATTATTATTATTATTATTATTATTACTATATTATTATTATTATTATTATTATTATTATTATTATTATTATTATTGTTGTTGTTGTTGTTGTTATTATTATTATTATTTAATTCTTAAAGGAGTTGAATTAATTAATAAAAGGTACTCTTATATATTCCTAATAAGATTAGAAGATATATTAATTAAACAAGTTTAATTAATTATTCCTAATAAGATTATGAAGCCTAATTAATTAAAGGAGTTTTATTAATAAAAATAAAACCTTATTCCTTAATAGTTTAGGAGGGTTCCCTAAATTTATAAATAAGAGAAGTCTTATTATGGGTAAGGTGTTAAACAAAATGACAATTCCAAGAGTTGGGAGATTACATAAAATTCTATAGAGATAAATTAGGGTTTTGCCAAACACCCATATTCTTGAATATTTATTCTTCCTTGGTGGATTACCTCTAGAGCCCAAACATTTGGTGGCTAGCATTGATCAAAGGAAGGAATTAAACCTGATGGATTCAAGTTGAACGTGAAAAAGAATTGGAGGTGAACTCGTACATGAGGAAGCTAGTTTCTACAAGGGTATGAATCTGATCTCCTTCTCCTTTCTATTGATTGATAATTATGCACAAAGTATGATCGTGGTGATGGTTTGTATGAAAAGTTTTAAATTTCATTTTATCGCGCTTTCGCACCTTTTATGTAATTTGATTGCATGATCACGTTATATACAAACTTAACAGTGGTATCAGAGCCTAACTTTGTGCTAATTATCGATCTTGATGATTGACATGTATGTATGGTATGGGATTGGATCAGATTTTCTAGGTAAGAAAGTTTTTCTAATTCTGCTGCGCCTACTGCTTGTGCCTAGCTTCGATTCTCGAGCACAATATGGTACTAACCTAGAAAATATTTACGGGGTTGCAACGCCTTGTGCTACCAACACTAGAATTTGAAACATTTTTAATTGGAATAAATTTTAAAAATAAAAGTTTTATATTAACTTGGAAATGATTTTCACGTTCGTTTGAATAAAAGAGTTTATTCAAAAGTTTTATATTAACTTGGAATTGGATTCCACGTTCGTTTGAATAAAATAGTTTATTCACACATGGAATATAATTCTATGTTTTCTAAAATAAAAGAGTTTATTCACATATGAAATAGGATTCCATATTTCCTAAAATTAAAGATGTTTAATTTTGACAAGGAATATGATTCAACATATTTTATTTTTCCAATTTTAAGTTAAAATAAAGAAGTTTGTTTTGTACTTAAAATTGAATTCCTTGTTAATTAAAATAAAGGAGTATATTTTGATTTAGATTTTGGTTAAAAATAAAAAAGTTTTTTTATTCAAAATTGGATAAAGAAATTTATTATGATTTAAAATTTGATTAAAATAAAGGAGTTTATTTTTATTCAAAATTGGATAAAGAAATTTATTATGATTTAAAATTTGATTAAAATAAAGGAGTTTATTTTAATTTCAAAATTAAATTTTAATAAATTTGAAATTGCCCATTAAATTTTTATCGATGCATATATGGAATGGATTTATTATTTATGAGATGAATGTTATTTATTGATGTCTATGGTTGTCAACGTCGGAAAAAATATCCTTTTAGAATTCCTCTTTTTAAATATTTCTTACCCTTTATATTTTCAATGTGGTTTGAATTTGGTTTGAAAGGGTGAAATTGACAAAAGAGTCCTACACAAAATGTCAAAAATTTGAAAAGATTTGATTTCATAGAGCCGGTAGTTAGTAGGAGTGAAATGGTTGTACCAACTCAACCGAGTTTATGATATGTTTTGCAAAAAGGCCCAATTATTAGATTTTGTTTAACAGACCTTAGAAACCGAGATTTATAGAGTTCGGGGGCTTGCTTAAGCGGGAGAGGTTAGTTAGGCACCCAGACTTAGTGAAAACACGATTCTGCGTCTTTTCAATTTCCTAATTTATTTGAAATGTGTGTGTGTGTGTGTGTGTATGTTGCAGTTAATTAGGCCTAAGTACGTTATTTGAAAGTAGTGTTATGCCTCTTTTACACCTATATACAAAGGGCTTGACTTGTATAAAAGTTCAATTTTCATACAATACATACAAAATGATGTTTTGAAAACAGGTTTTCAAACCCTTATACTCACATAGTAATTAAGGCTTTTGATACTTCCATTTATTTCGTATTCGGCTTATTTTGATTTTATTCTCAAGATACGAAACATCTTCGACAAACTAATATACATATAAGTGTCGGGCTCCTTATGGGCATGTAAGCCATCAAAGTAGGTCCGAACACCACACATATGATTTGCAAGCTAGCTGTATAATTAAAAAGGGTCCATCATGGAAACCAGATCTAGATTCGCCAGCTGGATCTTAGATTATGTGGCTCCTAGGCTCACATAATATCATATGAATAGTCTGCATAACAAAGATACTAAAATAAATAGATACTTAATCTAAACATCACAAACCAAGGATTCATTAATTAAATTCTTACACTCGTGTAGCCAAAGCTTCCACCTTCCTCTAGATACAAATCTAGGGTCGCGCGGTTTCTTAATATTTGCAAAACTTGAAATAAAATTATATTTATATAAATCTTAGCCATTCTAGCTCAACAGTTCCAGTTTTACAACTTTTGAACCAGTTAAGAGTTAGAAATGGCTAGATTTAGATAAATCTAGTCCGCAAATTTAAATATTACAGCTTTACATTGAATGAACAGTTAAAATCGATACTTAATCATAGTAAACAATTAATATATATATATATATATATATTAAAGTAGGAAAAGGCCACAGATTAGCAATCTAGGTCAAACTAATAAATATATAAATATATAAATGATTATATATATATATATATATATATATATATTAAAGAAGAAAAAGTCACCGATTTGCAGTCCAGGCTAAACTGGTACATATGTATATATATACACACACAAGTGTTTACAAAAATGAATATCGAAGTTTGGAACACTGTAGGAGGGTTAAGAGCTGAAATGGGCAGAATTCCCTCTCTTTTTCTCCTTTTCTCTTTCTTTTTATGGCTGATGGGGGGGGGGGTCTATTTATAGAACAAAATAACCGCAAGTCTACCTGCGGCTGACACGGGTGGGCCTGACCCTGTAGGTCCCATTGTCTTAAAGTACGTGCACTCAGACAAACGCACAGTCTGCTCGAACCTTCATAATTTTTAATCCGGGAGTCCGATGGAGGTGTGCTATACCTTTTCGGAAATCCATTTACGTGAGCCACATAATGACATGAGATTAGACCTTTTTTGAATCCGAGAAGATGGGTCTATGACCAGATCTTCAAGTCTTCACATTCTGTCCGTTGAGCTGTCTTATTTTATTTTCACTCGGGATTGATGTTATAGTTCTGATTGACCTTCATAGCGGTGATTTGAATTGATTTAATGTTGAGTTGGAAAAATTATTATTTTAACCCTCCAGGTTATCTTCGGGTTTGATGCAATTGTAACTGTCTTTTCTCAGGGTTGTCTCCGAGATTGGACCACTGTTTACTTTTGTTAGTCCTCAAGGTTGTCTTTGAGGTTGAATTGATCTACCGAGATTGTCACCGAGGTTTGATTTGATCTTCCAGGGTTGTTGTCGGGGTTTAAATTAATTAATCGGGGTTATCGTTGGGGTTTGGCTTGATCTCCCGGTGGTTGTCACCGGGGTTTGAATTGATCTTCCGGAGTTATCGCCGGGATTTGATTTAACCTCCTAGGATTATCACCGGGGTTTAACTTGACCTCCTGGGGTTTTCACTTGGGCTTGACTTAACCTCCCGGGGTTATCACCGGGGATTGAATTGATTTCCCAATGTTATCGCTGGGGTTTGATTTGATTTCCCGGAGTTATCACCGGGGTTTGTTTTGACCTCCCAGGATTGTCATCGAGGCTTTACTTGATCTCCCAGGGTTATCTTCGGGGTTTAATTTGATCTCCCGGGGTTGGCATCGAGGTTTGAATTGGTGATTTTGACTTTTAAGGTTGTCTCTGGAAGATAAAAGATGATTCTGCCCTTCTACATAGTTAGTAACAGGAATGCAAAATTTTGAGTGTCTACAGATGCCCCTCTTTATCATGTTTATGCAATGTAATGGAATGAACAGGATAAATATTACTAGACACTTGAAATATGACAAGATTAAATGATGTCATGCAATGCAACATAATATGATGTTATGTACTCTGACCGTTTTTGTTCGGAATTACTTTTATTGCTTGCTTCCACAACATCCTCACAATACCTACTCAAACGATAGTTTTGTAAAGGTTGACCATCACCAAATTTCCTCGATGCCTACTTGAATAATAGTTTACAATTGTCTGAAAATTTCCAAACCTTCGCGGTGCCTCGACTGGGGATTCATATAACAGATTCTATCATTGGTCCTCATGAGGAAGATAGTTTTCTAAGGTTTTCATCCTCGGATCTTTCCTCATTTTACACTAGATTTATCGCTAACGATTTGCAATATTAGATACTCTGACCTTCGTTGAAGCAATTCTCAATGGCTTACATCATCGGACCCTTCCCGATGCTACGCAAGAGTTGTTGCCAACGGTTTACACTATCAATCATTTTGACATTCGTTGAAGTAGTTTTCAACGACTTACATCACCGGACCCTTCCCGATGCTACGCTGGAGTTGTCGCCAATGGATTACACTATCAATCATTCTAACCTTCATTGAAGTAGTTTTCAATGACTTACATCAGTGAACCCTTCCCGATGCTACACTGGAGTTGTCACCAACGGTTTACACTGCCAATCATTATGACCTTCGTTGAAATGGTTTTCAACGGCTTACATCACCGGACCCTTCCTGATGCTACGCTGGAGTTGTCACCAACGGTTTACAATGTCAATCATTCTGACCTTCGTTAAAGTAGTTTTCAACGACTTACATCACCGGACCCTTCCCGATGCTACGCTGGAGTTGTCGCCAATGGTTTACAATATCAGATATGCCTGATATCTCTGCTGGGGATATCTTTTTGATGAATTATAACCCTGAACAAATCTAGATATTTTGACGCATTCAATGAAAGTAGTATGCACACAAGCCAATCATGTTTGATGATAAAGCATATACTTTGTAACAATCTTATTAATTTATTAATAAAAAGTATTAATTTATTAAAGGCTTTTAATTATCTACATGATGCTGTTTTATAATATGTGATAAACCCATAGTTTTAAGCAATGCTTTTAGAATAATGATGATGATCATTCTAATGAGATCTAAATTCTTAGAAAGCTTAAAACTAAAATAGTTCCCAATCATTGGATTACTAAATTGGGGATTAGTGAATCCGGATAGATTGGTACATCGTTGCTTGCTCATTGGATGAGGATGATTGATCTCATGATCATTTGTGTGGAGACACTAAAAAGCAAGTATGTAGGTGCTTATTAGAGAATAAGTTCAACGAGCATTGGCTCGCTAAGGAATACCTAATGGAGTTTTATTTGCTGTCAATAGGAATTCTGTAGTGATAGTAGTACAAGTGATCCTTAGACTTGAGATCATCATAGTATCTTGTGTATGATGAGTTATACTTTGACTTATTCCTTAAGACCCTTAGGGTATATTAAAGGGTATGCTTGGGTATAATAAGTTGTGCATGGAGATAATGTATGATCGATAAAGAATCTACCACTTCTAATAAAGAAGAGAAATGTCTATGTGATTCGATAAATGACAACCCGATAGTCCTTGGCGGCGAGAATGAAATTAGAAAGGAGTTTCTAATTTGCATTATTTGAGTTGTGCATTTAAGAGTCGAAATACATATAATTAAATAAAATAAGACTTGTGATAATTGATGTCTTATATTTAATTGGGACATTGTATGGTGGAAGGATTGAATTATGCGGTAACTATTTACTCAAAGGTTCTTTTATGATTAATGTTGAAATCTATATTATCTGGAAAGTCGTTGATCGCTAGGGAGGCTTATCCTGTTGTAGAATAAATATTATTTATTTAAATTAATTAATTGTTTAATTTATTTATTTAAATAAGATTAGAATTGTTCTAATTGATTTATTCACAACCGGGTTTAATATGGAGAACCTAAAGGGTCACACCATAAAAGGAAGAATAATTATTTAAGAAGTTAATGGCATAATCGTAATAATATGTTAAGTATATTTAATTTAATCTATGGTGATAGAATAAATTAAATAGCTTAATATTTATTATTTAATATTTTAGAAATATTAAATATAAATTAATAAGAGGAGTCTTATTAATATTATTACAATTATTATTATTTTAATTTCTAAAAGAGTTTAGGAATTAATTTAATATAAGTACTCTCATTTATTCCTAATTGGATTAGGAAGGAAAATTAATTAAAAGAGTTTAATTAATTATCTCTAATAAGATTAGGGAGCCTAATTAATTAAAAGAATTTAATTAATTAAATAAAACCCAATTCCTTAATTGTTAAGATGGGTTGCCCACATCTATAAATAAGAGGAGTCTTATTATGGGTGTAATGGGTTGTTGACTTTTACAACAACGAAATAATTCCAATTTTTGGGAGAGTACACCTTTTCTATAGAGATAGAAAAACTAGGGTTTAGCCAACCACCCCTTCTTCTTGAATTTTCTTCTTCCTTGGTGGATCACCTCTAGAGGCCAAACATTTGGGTGGCTAACGTTGATCGAAGGAAGGAACCAAACCCGGTGGATTCAAGATTGAGCGAAAAAAGGATTTGGAGGTGAACTTGTACGAGAGGAAGCTCGATCTTCAAGGGTATGATTTATTCTTTATCTTTTCGTTTAATTAATAATTGTGCATAAAGGATGATCCGGGTATATGGTTTGTAAATTTTTAAACTCTGATTTTACACGCTTCCGCTTAATTTATGCAGTTTGATTGCTTTCATGAATATTACAAACCTAACATTCAAGACCAATGGTTCATGACACCGGACCTTCCCGATGTTCTGACAAGGGCTATTTTCTACAATCTCCATCATTGGTTTTCCAATCCCCAAACCGGGGTTAATACCAATGACTTACATGTAGATCAGAAGTCTGGTATCTGAATTCAAGATTTCAAGCCCTTTATGCTCAATTGCGTAGCACCTTTTTCCTTGATTTGTCTTTTTAGCTTCCGAGAACTTTATTGTAACTCAAATTTAATCGAGCTGGAAGGGGTAGGACCCACCCTGGGTGGTCGCAGGTAAACTCGTGGCTGCCGTGGGTTGACCCACAACTCGCATCAAGTTTATTTACTTACCCCGTTCCTTTCATAAGTCATTTTCAAGTTGAACCATATAGAAAATTCGAAAGTTCTTCTTCAGGTCAACTGAGTTCGGGTTGTTTTCTGTATAATCCGTCACTATACAAACGTTCTGCACTACTCTGATAACGTTTACATGTTTTCTTTTCAAGTTTTGACCGTTAGATTTCATATAGAATGTGTGACATCCCCAAAATAGGTATACACAACAATTCTGAGTCGCCAAATACATGGTACAAAATTTAAATACAAACTTAATTTACATAATTATTAATTATCGTGCAGAATACGACAAAACATAAGCTGAGAGTTTAACATAAATATTGTCTCGCAGACAATATCCAAACTCAAATGGAGTCCTCATTACAATTACTATCACACTATTTTATAGAATAGTGAGGACTACTATAGATACCATCTTGGACCATCACTCCATTCCCCGACTAGTCCCAACTATATTCTCATTTCCTGAAGAGAACAATGAAAGAAAAGGGTGAGCTTAACTAGCCTGGTAAAGAATATTATGACTAAGATAATACAGAATAAATTATCCCTAGCCTTCAACAGTGTAAAACTGATAGAATACAATAGACAACAAATTTAACTGCAGCGGAACAAGCAAACCATTAGAAGAGTCAAGTAGAGTATGATGTCTACTATCTTCTATGATTTAAAAGTTCATTATCAATATTTTATCTCTATAACACATCTCAATAAATAATCCACATCACCGAATTATCCATGCACTATGGGCTAAGGATATTCGTTAGTATCACATCCACGAATTATCCATGCTTTACGGACGATGATATTAAGTTATTATCACCGATGGTCATGATCATGCCAAACAATTGTCCATCAATGCACTACGGGACAATGAAGACTTTTACCACATCATTTGTAACATTACAGTCAAGATTATCTGAGATACATAATTCTGGTCATAATCATACCCATCAACAGTCCATCTATGCACTACAGGCCAAAGATGACTTTCATCACAATATAAGCATGAAGATGATGACAATGATATAAGAATTCAATTAAGTGAGAGCAATGATAAATTTTAATGATTTATAATTCAATTTATCCAGATTTAGAAAATGTTCAAATTGTCAACATGATAACTGCTTTGTGGAGTAAAATTCAAGAGTAATATTCATGTATCAAAAATAATTTTGACAAAAAAGAAATCAATTTTTGTCGTAAATAGTACCCTAGGTGAATAGTACCCGAGTGAATAGTTCCCTATGAATAGTACTTCGTGAATAGTATATCGTGAATAGTACCCCGACATGAAAAGATTAAAATTTAACAAGAATATTTATAAAAATATTTCTGTGAAACGATACTAGATGAAGCACAAATTTCAAGGATATTCTACTAATTTCAAGGAGTATAGAAGCAATACTTATCAAAATAAGTGTAGAATTAAGAATATGAAGCGAAATAATATTACTTACATACTACTAAAATATGAAATAAAATATTATTTCTAACGAATATTGAACAAAAATAAAATCCCTTACGAATATTGAGCGAAAATAATATTTCTTACGAATATTGAACGAAGATAATATCCCTTTCGAATATGAAACACAATATCTCTTACGAATATGAAATAAATAATACCCCTTACCTTAAAAAGAGAGTACTTCTTGTTAGGAATAAACATATGAATGATATTCCTATTTACATATGATTTGATTATGATATATATATATATATATATATATATGAATGAATATGCAAGTATGCTTGCATTAAGAAAATTTGTAAAGTCCTCTGATAGATTATAGAAACATATGTACAAGGACTTAGAAAGAATTGATCAAATATGTTAGGTTGATCCTACATAAGCTAAACAACTTTGTAAAGTCTTTAAAAAGAAATGATGTACAAGGACTATAAATATAGAAAGATCAAGTGTGACGCCCCCAAATCTATACCCTCGCGGTATCCGATTTGGTGCTCATGACTAATCAATTAATATAACGCATTTAAATCCATAAACCCATGGTATCCGATTTTATGCTTATATCTAATCGAGTGACTATAAAATTATTACAAGATACAATTCGCATAGATCCAAGGTTCACAGTATCCCATAACAGATAATAGTTCTCGTTAGAACTATTGCTGTGTTTGGATACCCTCACTTGGATGTATAAACTGTATCTACGAATAGTATCTATCTATCCGAAATTCAGAGTACTAGTAATAACATGAACAGTCCATATTACCAATACCCTCACTTAGATGTATAGTCTATATCATGCGAATTTACACTATCGTATCGATAATAACTATCTATCCAAAATCTAGAGTATCAAGAACAACATGAACACTCCATGTTATTAACACCCTCACTCAGATAAATAGTTCCCAAGGATCTCAACTAAATTGAAGATTCTAATTACATCTATATATGTAAGGAAAATACGGTTGCGGAAATAAAAGATGTTATATATCATAAATATTAAGGTTCGATTACATGATTCTCATAAAGAATTTCCTATTACAAAGTATTCAACTAGACAAGAATATAACCTAATCTAAGCAGGGACGCTTCCTTTTATCTACTCTAGATGTTCCAGGGTTACCATCTAAAACTGCAAAGGGAATAATTTACAAGGGTGAGCTATGACATGCTCAGAAAGTTTTGTATTTATAACAATATATGATTTGAAGAAATACAACAATTCAAATTTCAACTGATAGTTGTTACCATTTCTGGATTTCTATTTATTTCAACCATTTCTGGAATTTTTCTTTATTTCTGTCAGTCACACAGACTTAGAAATTTTGTTCAGATATGAGATAGGGGATCTGCCCATTCAACATCTTAGGAGTATGCATCTCATCCTACCAGTGCTCAAATGCACTCAACATTAGTGTCAATATATTATTGACCAAATCTCGATCCCTTACGGGATACCCAACTTCAGTATAGGATGTCTTACCAAAAAAATTTGGTTTGATACAACAGTTTATGCTTAATAAACAATATCATATGAATAAATAATTCATTTTTGAGTTATGCTGAAACTATAGCAATAAATTTACAATAATTGGTAATTCAAGTTTAGGTTTGGTATAACATATCAAAAGCAATTCAAGATAGTAATCTTGTTTAATGAATACATAGGGTTCAAGAAATTTGTAATAAAGAAATAAGTGTAGGGTTTAGGAAACTTGCATAATGAAGAAATAAGTTTAGGGTTTAGGAAACTTGCATAATAAAGAAATAAGTTTAGGGTTTAGGAAACTTGCATAATGAAAAAATAAGTTTAGGGTTTAGGAAACTTGCCTTGATGTTTAGTATTCTAAACTATAAGCGTAACCTTGTTAAAATAACCCTACACAATCATATAGTGCATAAGCGGTTAGATTCATCGATTTATATAACTTTATATGTTATATAATAACTTAACTTAACTATTTTCATAGGTGATATAAGTTTCTTAACACCCTAGCTCTTTTAAGCCCTTAAATTAGAGAGTCTGCAAGAAATTTTCAACTTTGACGTCCTCTACAGAAATTGTCATAACGTTTTCGTTTTAAAATATTTTTGGGTGATTCTTGCGCCTACGCACTCCTAACTTCCATATCTACAACTTTATTAATCATTCAAAACAAGATTACCGTTTTAAAATTTCGGAAAATGGATAGAATTGTCAAAATTATGATTTTGGTTCACAATTCTTCTTTTCATTTAGTAAAACATGATACTACGAGCATTAATTTGCTAGGATAACATATTCTAACACTTAATAACATATCATAACATAAAAATAATAAAATCATAAACCTACTTATGTAAAAATTTATGACTTTTGCTCAAGAATATACGAAGAACGCGAAGAACACGAAGAACGAAAAATCGATCATGGTAACGACTTATGTTCTTGAGCTTTTGGTTTTCATAATTAAAATATTTTGGGAATTATAATGGCTTGCATAGATGATTATAAAATTATATAAAAGAAATAACATAAACTTAAATAATATTAGATTTGATCAAGAACACATGAAGAAACACGGAGTTGGAAAAATTCGAACATGGTAACGACTTGTGTTCTTGACATTTCTACCATACAATTACATAAATTGAACATAATAACGTCTTGCTCAAGAACTTATGAAGGACACGAAGTTGGAAAATCCGAACATGGTAACGACTTATGTTCTTGAGCTTATAGAATAAATAATGAAATAAAATCGAACATAACAACGACTAGAGATGTTTACCTCTTGTAGTTGCAAGCTTTAACTATTTCTTTGCAACTTAAGATTATAACTTTATGAATTGGAAAATTTAAATGAAGGAGGAATGGTCTATTTATAGGAGTTCCTAGGTTAGGGTATTTTTGTCTTTAAGCCATAAAATATCTACCAAGCTCGACACAGCAGCTTGAAACTAAGCTCGACACAGCAGCTTGCCACCAAAAATATCTACTAAGCTCGACACAGCAGCTTGCAACCAAGTTCGACACAACAGCTTGCCACCAAAAATATCTACCAAGCTCGACACAGCAGCTTGCAACCAAGCTCGACACAGCAGCTTGCCACCAAAAATATCTACCAAGCTCGACACAACAGCTTGCAACCAAGCTCGACACAGCAGCTTGCCACCAAAAATATCTACCAAGCTCGACACAACAACTTGCCACCAAAAATATATACTAAGCTCGACACAGCAAATTGCTACCAAGCTGGACACAGCAGCTTGCCACCAAAAATATATACCAAGCTCGACACAACATTTTTTTAGTGTAAGCACGACAAAGCATTTTGTCAATGTAAGCATGACAAAGCAGCTAGTCAAAATGAATATACCAAAAAGTCAAAAAACACTAGAAAATTTTTAAGCACAACGTTTTTCGGAGGAAAATTTTTATTAGACAATTAAACTTTTCACGACGTATTACCAATAGATCTTGAAACGGAAAATCAATATGACGTACAGATTTCTCAAAAGAACCTAGGTCAAAACCTAACTCGTATCATTCTTCACGTGAATGGGGTTTTTACGCAAAGTATCTCGAAATTTTTTTATTTTCGTCTTCAAAATTCTTAATTGTTTATTCTTGCACGCAACATAAATACTATAATATTATCACCATCCTAGGTCATAAAATGACATTTAAACACACAATACAAATAATATTTAAAACTTAATTTTTAAATTAAGTGAATTTCTAGGTCATTACATCAAGCATGTTAGGTTGATCTTATGATGTAATAGATAGGCTTGTTTATTCATCGAACATTGCACCAGAAATCGTAGTCTGCCAGGAGAGTCAAGGAAAACTCGAGAGATATCAAGGCAGAATCGTAGTCTGCAAGATAGTAGATCTCAGAGTTTGTAGACTGCCAGGAGAGACGAGGAAGGATCATAGTGTGTCAAGTAGTACTTCCTCGGAGCTGTAGTCTACTGAGGAAGTCATGTTCAGAATCATAGAGACAGCCTGCCTACGAGCCGATCAAGCATCTGCCGAAGCCAAGTCATGTTTAGAATCGTAGACTACACTCAGAGTCGTAGAGTCTACTGGTCGTATCAAAGGTAAAGATCGTAGTCGAGGAAGATCAGATGAAGATAATAAGCACAACGACCAAAATCGTAGAGTGTCAAGATCTGATCTCGAAGTCGTAGTGTCTGCACAGCCGAAGCTGAATCGTAGAGTGTAGAACTAAGACTTCAACAGATGTGCTCAAAACGCCAAGACAGAATTGTAGAGAAAATACGATTCTCAACAAATGAGCACTCCCAGAATATCCAAAGGAATAAAGCCTCTGGTTGGTACTGCAAAGATACATCCCACCTAATGGAAACTAGAGAGCACTCCATGAATGGCATGCAAGCTAATAGAAGATCTAAGCATCAACTCAATTAACATCCAGATTGAGTTGTGAAGCCATTCGAGATAAAGTCTTCCACAAGTTGATCATAAGAAGACTTCAGTAACTGACTAAGGAAAGTCAGCAAGTGCAGTAGCTATCAAGTGATCAGAAGACAATAATCTTGGAAGTAATCAGGATCGTAGTGTTTGTAGCGCCCCCAAATTCGGGTCCTAAATCACCATGGATCTGGTGCACGATTTCTATACTATTGCGAAAGATATAATCATAAATTGTTTATACATTAAACATTATACACTATCCCCAAGGTCGAGTAACCATAACTTATACATAATTCATTATCCTATCTAACATACAATATTATTATAATAAATTACTATTACGAATCTAGCTGCACACATAGTCCCAAGCTGAGCTTGGCTTTAACTTTTCCTTGTATCCGAAGCATTCGCCTTATCTGTAATATTTTATCATGATATAGCAAGGGTGAGCACGAAAGTTGCCCAACAAGTTTAAATACAATTTAAAGATATATCATGATTGAAAGAGTCTAAATAATAGGCTGGCTATAATTCATCAATGTAATTGAGAACTAGCGAAACAAACTTTTGGTGAAACAAGTATTAAACATGAACAATTATATCTGAACCGAATGGTAATGAAGGTGATCAGCCTTTCATACCTGACTTATACATACAAGATGTACATAGTACAATTATACATGGTAATCAGTAATGATTAACCATAAGCATATCTGAATGAAACACTCTTAGTAGAGTTAAGAAAAACTTGCTGTCTCATAGAATTCTGAATTCTGAAATATAACTTAGCTTTATCTGAAGACCTAATATAAATAATACCGATCTCAAAATATTAGAATAATATCATCACAGTATAATACTATTATATATATATATATATATACATAGAATAACTTAAACACATAACATATAACACATAACCTTATCAGTCTATACAACATATAAAACTTAGCATCAAGTCAGACTAATTCGACCATTCGGCGTTGAAACCCGACACAATTCTATCATCCAAATGATTACAGTGGGACAAATATCGAGTTTAAGTTCAATTAAACTCTAGCTAAACACTTAACAATATCTTAGACAATTTTCTAAGTAGTCAAAATAAATTTCATAGACTTGTAATAATTTTCAGATAATTAACATCATTTATCATGATTTTTCAATCAATAATATCATATTTAAATGAATTAAATACCACATAATTCCTTAATCATTAATATTAATTTAATATTAAATATCAATAAAAATCATAACATAATATTATAATATATTTATAATATCACAAAGTATTTTAATACCTTAAAATCATATTTATATAATTTTTAAACACTTAAATCCATTATCCAATAATTGCTATTAATATTAAAATATTAATATTTTCATGACAAAATATAAAAATTATATTTTACAACTTAAAATATTTTTATAACACTTAAATTATTTTCATATAATTTTAAAACATTAATTCTATTTTTCCATAATTTATCTAATATATTCATTAAATAAATTAATTACCATTAATAATAAATTATTAATGAAATTCATCATAAAATATCAAAGTCATTAAAAATAACTTAAAATATTTTCTAACACCATAATATAATTTTTCATGATTTTTAAAGTATTAAAATCATTTCTAAGTAATTTATTTAAATATAATTAAATAAATTAAATACAATTTATATTTCAAAAATATTAAATGTATATGAAATATACTCAAAATAATTAAAAACTAATTTTCAGGCTTTCAAATAATTTTTAGGAATTTATTATGTATTTTTAATAATTAAAAACCATTTAATAATAATTATTTAATAAAAATACTAATTTTATAATTAATCATCGCTATATAGGCCCTATAGTGATGAGCAATCATTATATAAGTGTTCTTGAGCACGTTCTTGAGCTGCCCAGAAAACCATGTCAGTTATCGAGGGGCTTAGTTTGACCGGTTCTAGATTCATGTTCGCTACGTTTCTGGGCTTCTAATTTGGTTAGAACTAAAGTACTAATCTAATACTATAGTTACCAACTTGTTCCATGGCCATACAACATCAGATCATAGAGATCTAAGTCTCCAAAAACATGTCAGACGCTGTTCTTGAGTTTTTGGGTTTTCCAGAAACTCGAGCAGTGTGAGGGTACCTACTTGGTGGCCTTATATCATTGATTCTAGGAATGATTTATGTGATCTATGATTTCAAATGTGTAGTAGAGGTGTCAGAGTACAATAAAATGCTATCATTTCAGTCTAACATCATAACACATGCAAGATCCAAGCTAGTCAAACTATGTCAGAAATTTCGGCTGATGAAGATCTGGGTTTTCCAGAAAACCTTCATGTGCCATTTTGGTCAACCTAGTTTGACCATGATTATCTACAATTCTGCTAATGATCTAGGGAATCTAGATACATCAACATGAAGCCTTTAATCCATGTTGCAATGTATTTAACCTAGCAAGTTGGCTGATATTTGATGATTAAAGTAACTTTCTAGACCACATGGCTAGCCTAAGGTTATTCACCAACCACAAGTAGGGTTAGATCTACACTCCACCTCATTATAATATTAGAAAGGGTAGTTTGGTCTTTTGACTCATAAAGTAAATGGCAACTTGGTAACTTCTCACAATCATTAGGTTTTCTCTAATTGTACAATAGGGTTTCCAACATTAGAAATTAGGGCTTTCTAAATAATCAATTAGGGTTATCCCTAATTATACATACAATTAATAACATAGAAACTCTATACTTATCTTCAAGCTTCCCAATTAGGTTTTAATTATTCCGAATTAGGGTTACAGATTTTCGGAACTATAATTAGGGTTTCCATAGCTGGTAATAGGGTTTCTTATCAGTCGATAAGGTTTTCTAACTGAACGTCGAGGCTCATAGTATATTATTAGGGTTTGTGACTGATATAATTTATCCGATCAACCCTTGACCCCTAACCACATACTGTACACATATATGACCATATACACAGATACTCTTAACACTATAAACCTTCACCAAAAGTTTTTAAATTCACAAAATTCATTCTCAAAAATGTCAAATACATACATTTATTTTCCATCTAGGTTTATTATTTAACCTTTATTCAATTCTATAAAATTGTCTAAATTCTCGGGTTATCACATTCACCCCTTCTTCTAAGAATTTCGTCCCCGAAATTCAACTTACACCTCATACCTTGCATACACAGCATCACGTGCTACCCAATACATCACTCACAAGAGTAAAAATTTTTAAATTGTGCTGAGGAGTCATATAAACTATCTATCTGTCATTTTCGCAAAAGTTTTATGAAAATTCATCTGCAAACCGTCATAACTTACAGACATAAAGGGTGATTAGCCCGATACGCCCTGTACTGGCCAAGTACTGCTGGTTAGAATAATTTGTCCCTCTTATCCGCCTTAGGTGCACAACTTTCTTACCTCAGTCTTATTGGATTCCGCACCAAAACAATTTGGTTTGAAAAATTTATTTCAATAAACACTTAGAATTTTCATAACATTAGTCTAGCTGAATCGATTAGCATAGACTCATATCAATAATTCAATTCAATCGAATTATTTACGTGTAGCCAATCCCCTGGCAAATTAAATTCTTGAAAAATATTTTTGGAGAATGACGTCATGATGTCGTACTGTATTAACAGTCCGTTTGAGGATGTCGTCATTGCATGACTTTGTCATAACACATCATACAATAGTGGAACAATAATTTTTAGATCGAATTCACACTATGTATTCCTGTATTTATAACTCTATCAACTTTTTATCATCTCTGCACCAGGTTACATGGTACATGAGTGATAAATAAAATATATTTTGATATTTCAAATCATTTGCGTCTAGCCGAAATAAGTAGCATAGACTACACTTTAAACCGTTTCAAAAAATGATTACGAGTCTACATTTTTTTTAAAAGCACATAGTGCGTATTTAGCTTGATGTCAAAATTTCGAAGTCTAGCATAGCTATGAGTTTTGGAAAACTTATATCTCCACTAATAATCATTTCTTAAACAGTCTATTTATTCCTATTATCCTCAATACTCCATTCACACTTAATTCTACCCAATTCGTCAAACTTACCACACTTATGAGTTCAGGAACTTTCCACAATTATATGAGTTTAAGAACTTGTCCTAGTCAGACCTTTAACGTCCATTCGCTGAGGGGTTCATAAACATTTCATATAACCATGAGTCACGAACGTAACATAAGTATGAGTTTTAAGAACTCGTACTTAACCTTGTATCCTCTACCTATAACTTATCTATCTATTATATACACGAGAAAGGAATCACCCTCCTAACATGCATATAGCAAATAGTGCGACATAGACATTTCAATGATTATCAGTGTTAGAAACTAAGTGGTTGTTACACCAAGTACAATTCAACTCCCATACGAAGAATCATACAACTCAGTTGCTGGCATGAGTCCTCAATTAAAATTCCCACCTAAACCTATTCCTTTCTCAATACGAATTTCATTTAATCCGTATTCATAATCCTTTCTTGAATCTGTACCATTTCATAGTATAACATACATAACAATCTTGCTGTAACTTTCCAATCATAAGATTGATTCTTCTCCCTGCTATCACCTTATCATATCACGGGGTGATCTCATCGTATATATTACGATTCATTTCTATATCTTGATCATTTTTTTTACGATCTCCTATCACTTCACTTTTAGTCTTTTAGACTCTATCTATTCATCACTAATGTTCACCTTTATTATCAGAGTTAGGGAACTCCGTATCTTTATAACTTCATTTGAGATTAGTCTTTGAATCTTCTTGACACACTAACTCTCATGTGAGTTAGATCTTATCCTAATCACTGCGGTTATTAGTCTAAGGTAACTCTACCCTAGGTTTATAACCAACAGCTTTGATACCAAATGTAGCGCCCTCAAATTCGGGTCCTAAATCACCATGGATCTGGTGCACTATTTCTATACTATTGCAGAAGATATAAACATAAATTATTTATACATTAAACATTATACACTATCCCCAAGGTCGAGTAACCATAACTTATACATAATTCATTATCCTATCTAACATACAATATTAATATAATAAATTACTATTACGAATCTAGTTGCACACATAGTCCCAAGCTGAGCTTGGCTTTAACTTTTCCTTGTATCCGAAGCATTCGCCTTATCTGCAATATTTTATCATGATATAGCAAGGGTGAACACGAAATTTGCCCAACAAGTTTAAAAACAATTTAAGGATATATCATAATTGAAAGAGTCTAAATAATAGGCTGGCTATAATTCATCAATGTAATTGAAAACTAGTATGAACAAACTTTTGACTGAACAAGTATTAAACATGAACAATTATATCTGAACCGAATGGTAATGAAGGTGATCAGCCTTTCATACCTGACTTATACATACAAGATGTACAGAGTACAATTCTACATGGCAATCAGTAATGATTAACCATAAGCATATCTGAATGAAAGACTCTTAGTAGAGTTAAGAAAAAACATGCTGTCACTGATTCTGAATTACAAAATATAACTTAGCTTTATCAGAAGACCTAATATAGAATAATCTAGATCTCCAAATATTAGAATAATATCATCACAAATATAATCTTTGTTATATATATACATAGAATAACTTAAACACATAACACATAACACATAACCTTATCAGTCTATACAACACATAAAACTTAGCATCAAGTCAGATTATTTCAGTTCGCGTTGAAACTGACACAATTCTATCATCTCGACGGTCTAGTCGGACAAATATCGAGTTTAAGTTCAATTAAACTCTAGGTAAACACTTAACAATATCTTAGACAATTTTGTAAGCAGTCAAAATAATTTTCATAGACTTGTAATAATTTTCAGATAATTAAAATCATTTATCATGATTTTTCAATCAATAATATCATATTTAAATGAATTAAATACCACATAATTCCTTAATCATTAATATTAATTTAATATTAAATATCAATAAAAATCATAACATAATATTATAATATATTTATAATATCACCTAGTATTTTGATAACTTAAAATCATATTTATATGATTTTAAACATAAATCCATTATCCGATAATTGCTATTAATATTAAAATATTAATATTTTCATGACAAAATATCAAAAAATATATTTTACAACTTCAAATATTTTTATAACACTTAAATTATTTTCATATAATTTTTAAAGCATTAATTCTATTTTTCCATAATTTATCTAATATATTCATTAAATAAATTAATTACCATTAATAATAAATTATTAATGAAATTTATCACAAAATATCAAAAGTCATTAAAAATAACTTAAAATATTTTCTAACACCATAATATAATTTTTTCATGATTTTTAAAGTATTAAAATCATTTCTAAGTAATTTATTTAAATATAATTAAATAAATGAAATACCATTTATATTCCAAAATATTAAATATATATGAAATATACTCAAAATAATTAAAAACTAATTTTTAGGCTTTAAAATAATTTTTAGGAATTTATTATGTATTTTTAATAATTAAAAACTATTTAATAATAATTATTTAATAAAAATACTAATTTTATAATTAATCTGTTGCTAAAGGGCCCTGTAGCGACAGAACCATCGCTATAGGTGTTCTTGAGCACGTTCTTGAGTTGCCCAGAAAACCATGTCAGTTATCGAGGGGCTTAGTTTGACCGGTTCTAGATTCATGTTCTCTACGTTTCTAGGCTTCTAATTTGGTTAGAACTAAAGTACTAATGTAAACTGTGACAACCCCATATTTTTTATATAAATAAATCATAAATTTTACGTATAATTTTTTTTTATTTATTAAAATAAATATGGGTGTTATGTGCCAAGATAATATGTATATATTTATATGTGTGATAAATAAAATTTATTTATTACATTAATTATTACAGATAATTTTATTTTAGAAATATTGATTATTATAAATGATATTCTTATAATAATTAATTTTATATTAGAAATGTTTTATTAATTATTTTTCCATGAAAATATAAGTATATATTAATTAAATAATATATGAAATGAATTTAGAATAATTATAATAATTATTTTATTATATGAATTTTGTTCAGATTATTAAGTTAGTTATTTTAACTTAATTTATAATATTATTTATGTAAGATAAATCAGATATGGAATCCAAACCCTAATTCTGGGTTTTGATCAATGAATGAGAATAATATTATAATATTAAATATATTTTGATTTTTCAATCTTTATAAAAATGTCTTTGTATATACGTCTTTGTTGATGGTTGGTCAATTATGGTGTATATTGACCAAACCCTAGCATTAATTGGTTTAACCCTATTTTTCAATTTAAATGGAAAATTTAAGACTGTTATATAACGGTGTTATATGATTTATGTTGTGTGTTACATAATGTTATGCTAATTAGGAAACCCTAATTGTAAATTTAAAACCCTAGTTTAGATTTGAATTTCTAATAATTAGAAACCCTAATTGGAAACCTAAACTGAAGTTTGTGATCAGTCAAAAATTGTGTTACTGTGATTAATATCATGTATGATAGATTTTATTGCTAATTAAGGTAAACCTAATTAGTAATCTAAAACCCCAATGATTAGCATCCTAATTTAATAATTAGGAACCCTAAATGCGTTTTTGTAACCCTGATTATAAAAATCCTAAACCCTAATTACTAAATTAGCAAGGTTAATTATAATTAGTGATATTAAACCCTAATGTTCCTGTATAACGTAATTAAAAACCTAATCTAATTAACGAAACCCTAATTACAAATTTTAAAAACTAAAATTATTTATTTTTTTGTACAAACCCTAGTTGCTATTTCCTACAAATGCTATGTGCTAAACCTTAGGGTTAAATCCTAAGGGTTTGACAAGTTACAATAAAGCCATTAAAATTATTTACCAATTGACCATTTTGCCCCTAGTTGCATTATTTTGGCTAACTAGTAGGTTTTGACATTATGAGAGGTTGTTCACCAAACTCAACAACTCCCTTGACTTAAAAATTCTAGCACATGGGTTCTAAATCAGCCATTCATGCATCTTGTATGTCTATTTATAGATTGAAAGAGAGAGAAAGTCATTTGCTAGCCATTTTTGTACTAAACACTCAAACCTTTTCTCTCAACCCAAACGCACAAAATTTATAAGCTTTCCAGTCCCCAAGATCAGCCCTAGGAAATCCCATAACCAAATCAGTAGCCTTGAATCATCAATTGATCAAAGAAGGTATAAACCCTAGCCTTGATTTATGTCCATTAATCGGTTGTTAGATGTTATGATTTGTTGTTAAAATATGTTTTTTATAGTTTATTATGATGATCTGGGTTGGTATTATATAGATCCATATCATCTAAGTCTTCAAATTTGAGTTTTAAGAAAATCTGGAAAAAATTTCTTGAGGTCCGATAAACGAATGTCGGAACCTATATAAACTTTACTGGGTTATATGTTTTGTTGTTTTAAGTATTTTACACCAGTAGGTTGTCATGTTTTCTTTAAAATTTGGAAGTGGAATCACGATAATTAAATGTCTAGATTTTGAGTTATTAACATTAAAATCCATTGGCCAAAGATTAATGGGACTATTTACAAAAACCGAAAAGTATAAAATGGTGTCTGACAATGTATTTAACCGCTTAGATCTGGCAGGTTCTGCACGTTTGGATGTGTTTGTTGAATCTAAGTTATACTATGTTTGTTGGACTACATCCTCATGCCTTAAGATCACACAAATAATAAACAGGTTGGGATTTGTAGCCGGTCAAACTAGTCAAGTCGATCACGTTTACTGTTTTCTGGGAAACCCAGAAAACATAGGAACATGACGACTGATATAGTTTGACCAGACTTTATCTCGTGTTTGTTTTGATGTTTTAGTAATGTTTCGTGATAGATCTACTTAGTTACACGTTTTATAGACACTGAAGTTGTTAGATCAAAAAAAAAGTACACGATCGTCATGTAGTGGGAGCCCAAAGTGGGCATATCGCACTGTTCTTCATTTCTGGGCAAACCTAGAAATGAAGAACAGCTCTGACAGCCACTTTAGGGGCTCAGATTTCTTTGTTTATGAGTTATTTGAACTTGTTTGTTGCTGGATCTTGTAGTCGTGCATTAGTAATACATTATTTGACCAACAACTTGCCCAGAAACACATCACAAACTATTATAATCTTGGTCAAACTTGGTCCCTCGTTCACTGGCATTGAATTCTGGGTTTGCTTGAAGAACACCAAGAACACCTATAGCGACAGTTACGTCGCCTTATATAGTGGATCTTCTTGACAATTAATTATAAAAATTAGATTTTTATTAAATAATTATAGAAAATTAGTTTTAAATTATTAAAAATACAAAATAAATTATTAAAAATTATTTTAAGGTCTGAAAAATAGATTTTAATTATATTTTATAAATATTTAATATTTTGAAATATTAAAAGTATTTAATTTATTTAATTATAATATTAAATAAATTATTTAAAAATGATTTTAATACATGAAAATCATTTAAAATTATATTATGATATAAGAAAATATTTTAAGTTATTTTAAATGACTTTTAATATTATGTGATAATTTTCATTAATAAATTAATATTAATGAAAATTAAGTTATTATTAAATAAATTAAATAAATAAATTAAAAATCATTTTATTATATTAAAAATCATTTTAAATAATAATAAGGTATTTAAAAATATTTTAAGTTATAAAATATAACTTTTAATATTTAAAGGTTAAATTCATTAATTAATGATTATTAATGATATTAAAGTTATTTAATAATTATATTAAATAAATAGTTTAAAAATGGTTTTATTAATTTAAAAATCATTTAAGAAGGATATAAATGAATTAAAAATATTTTATGTTATAATTAATGACTTTTAATATTTGGATAAATAGTACATTAATATTTAAACATTAATGGTAATTATTTAAAAATAATTTTAAATGTTTTAAAAATCATTTAAGGGTAATATAAATACGTTAAAAAAAATATTTTGAGTTATTATACATAACTTTAATATTTTGGCAATGGTTTCATTAATAGTTTAATATTAATTAAGTATTAATGATAATAGAATTGTTTGATATTTAAATCATTTAATAATGATTCAGGTGTTTGAAAATTTATGATAAATTATAATAAATATTTTAAAATTATTATGAGTCATAATATGATTGATATTTATAGATGTTGAACTTCGAGATAGAGTCTTAGACTCGATTATTACCCGATAAAGCTGTCGGTAGACCGACATGTTTCAGAAATTGATCTGGACTTAGATAATTTGGTTAGATAGGTGTTTGTTTGTGATCCAATGATTGTTGGACCTATGTGACAATGTGATTAGGTAATGTGCTGATTGCAATAGGTAGTGTTATGTGTTATGATATGTTATACTAATCAGTAAAATGATCTTATTACTGATAGGTTGTGAGATAAAAGATAAAACTAAGTTGAGATTTGTAAGCAGCGTATCAGGCAAGTATCCTACCTTTGCATTTCCTTTATGCAATGGACATGAGTAAGAATGTATCAGAATTATATTATTACTGTACAGATTATTAACCCTATATTATATAAGCTCATTGATTTATCAACATGTTAGTATATGGTAATTTAGATATATATTCTATTCGTTAATTTCTATAAATGGTTATACAAGTGTCCCCACTTGGATAATCATTGTATTTATTCACATGTTGATACACCTTTGTCAATTACCCGTATATATATATATGTTGAATTATATATTATTGTTGAACAAGATAAAACCTTTGGTATGGAACCCCGACAAGTATGAACATCCCGTACACGGGAAAACATTTTATGCACCCAAGGTGGACAGAGTGAACGATAACATCGTTCTTGTAATGTAGTATTAATCAATACAGGGTACAAAGAGCTGATCACCCTCCGTGCCCGTAAGTTATGACGGTTTGCGGATGAAGTTCTGCTAAACCTTTTCAAAAATGAAAACAATGTTCATAGTATGTCACCTTAACCCTATGTATAGTCAGTACGTAGTTTTAAAAATTTGAAAGAGGGTTGTTATGTTATTATTATCGGTTCGGATTACTTCACAACTATTGACTTATTGTAGAAGGGTAGTATAAAGAAAATATTTAAATTCTTTGAGCTTATATATAATTGATATTACTTGTTGGGCACTCAAATGCTCATCCTTGCTTAATTTAAATGTTTTCAGCTAAGTGTGAAGAACCAGAAGGCTCATGCAGAAACAAAGGAAAAGGAAAGCTAACCAAATAAGATTGTGGTAGTTTATGTAATAGTTTGAATATTATTAAGACAATAATATATAAATATTATCTTTCATGTTATGTAATGAATGTATTAAAGGCCTCGTACCTGGGGATTAGACTTTGATGTTATGTAAATTAAGTGATCTTTATATTATTGTTATTATTATTAGTATTATTCCGCTCATAGAAAAGGTATCGTGAAGCACCGAGTTCGAGTTTCAAGTACCCGGGCTTGGGGGCTTTACAAATACTATAGTTACCAACTTGTTCCATGGCCATACAACATCAGATCATAGAGATCTAAGTCTCCAAAAACATGTCAGACGCTATTATTGAGTTTCTGGGTTTTCCAGAAACTCGAGCAGTGTGAGGGTACCTACATGGTGGCCTTATATCTTTGATTCTAGGAATGATTTATGTGATCTATGACTTCAAATGTGTAGTAGAGGTGTCAGAGTACAATAACATGCTATCATTTTAGTCTAACATCATAACACATGCAAGATCCAAGCTAGTCAAACTATGTCAGAAATTTCGGCTGATGAAGATCTGGGTTTTCTAGAAAACCTTCATGAGCCATTTCGGTCAACCTAGTTTGACCAAGATTATCTATAATTCTGTTAATGATCTGGGGTATCTAGATACCTCAACATGAAGCCTATATGTCACACAACAACTGTAAAACAACAACATGGCTATAACATTTAACAAAAGCAAGATATGAAGCCCAGAAAATGATTGTCAGAGTTTCTGGGAAATTTGGGTTGCCCAGAAACCAGACTTTGTGTTCGGTCAATGCTGTTTGACCGATCATAACTCGAAATCTAGACATGATCTGAGGTTGATTCAAGTTGCAGAATAAAGAACACATGGCATACAACATATCCATAACATAAAACACCATAAACATCTAACATAGAAGAATCTAGAGGCTCTGACATTTGCTTGTCAGACCTTATTTTTCAACTTTCCCATATTTTTGAAATCTTTAATTTCGAGCATTAAGATGATATGGATCTGTGATATTACAACCCAGATCACTAATATAAACTACAAAAAACATATCTAAACACTTAATCATAACATCTAACATAAAATACAAGGATCTTCAAATTTAGGGTTTATACCTCTTTTAAAGCTTGATATAGATTCTGATCTTTGATGTTTGATCCTGGCAAGCTGACACATGATCTTGGCTTAGCTTATTACTCACTCTAACTCTACAATTTTGGATGGGAGAGAGAGAGAGAGAGAAGAGTTGGCTAGGTTGAGAAATAAAGTGTGTAACTTTTCTATACTTGAATGCCTTTAATCCATGTTGCAATGTATTTAACCTAGCAAGTTGGCTGATATTTGATGATTAAAGTAACTTTCTAGACCACATGGCTAGCCTAAGGTTGTTCATCAACCATAAGTAGGGTTAGATCTACACTCCACCTCATTATAATATTAGAAAGGGTAGTTTGGTCTTTTGACTCATAAAGTGAATGGCAACTTGGTAACTTCTCACAATCATTAGGTTTTCTCTAATTGTACAATAGGGTTTCCAACATTAGAAATTAGGGCTTTCTAAATAATCAATTAGGGTTATCCCTAATTATACATACAATTAATAACATAGAAACTCTATACTTATCTTCAAGCTTCCCAATTAGGGTTTTATTATTCCGAATTAGGTTTACGGATTTTCAGAACTGTAATTAGGGTTTCCATAGTCGGTAATAGGGTTTCTTATCAGTCGGTATGGTTTTCTAACTGAACGTCGAGGCTCATAGTATATTATTAGGGTTTATAACTCATATAGTTTATCCGGTCAACCCTTGACCCTTAACCACATATTGTACACATATATGACCATATACACAGATACTCTTAACACTATAAACCTTCACCAAAAGTATTTAAATTCACAAAATTCATTCTCAAAAATGTCAAATACATACATTTATTTTCTGTCTAGGTTTATTATTTAACCTCTATTCAATTTTATAAAATTGTCTAAATTCTGGGGTTATCACCGTGTTTGCCAAATAAAGAAAGAACTGATTGAGTGTACATAGAGATATTGATCAGCTTCTGAAGAACAAGGCTAAAGTGATTAAGCATTGGGTCAGTCCATTGATGATAAGTGAACGGGAGATCACAAGGAGAAAGCGAGTTGGACAAACCATAAATCTGAGGTGTCTTGCTATTTAGAAAGGGCCAGAACAAAGAGTCAAGCCATCAGTATCTGAGATCATACAAGAAAACAGAAGTGTTAAGGCATTGCACAAGAGAAGGAAGAGGTGTTCTACATTGAAGATCAAATCAACACTCTTCAAGATCGTAGTGTTGACTCTACATGTCAATAAGCAATAGTCAACAAGACACTACGATCAGGTTCAAGAAAGCAAGCATCAGAATCATAGAGTCAGTCATCCAAAGATTGAAGCATTGGCAACGGTTCAATCTGAAGGATTGGTATTTGGACAAAAGCTTATTGAGAGCATTGATGAAAAAGGACAACCTCTGATCTAGAAATCAAAAGGGGGAAATAAAGTCATCGACCTGCCCGAGACATCAAGGTGACATCTCTGACGGGGTAGGGTGATGAAACGATGAAGCTGCGATTGTCGAGAAAGTCGTGTCATGTCATCACATCTGCAGTCTACACCAAATAACTTCGAGATCTGTGAAAGCAATTCAAATAGCTTTCAATGGCTACATTCAGCGGGAAGATTGGGAAGGAGTATAAATCAACGAGAACTTCAAAGATCGAGAGTTCTTGATGATTGCTAAGTTGAAGAATCGTTGAGTTGTTGGAATGCTCTTTATTGACTCTCTGAGTTCCACCAGAGATTAACGAGACAAGTCTCGATGGCGGTGAAACTACATAGGTGGAAGTGAAGCGACTTTGAAGAAGGACCTAAATAGATTAGAGATTCACTCAACAAAGATGAGAATGCCATTGAAGATGGCAGCCAAGCTGAGAGCCGAGAAGGCCAAGAAGATATCATTCAGAAAAGTGGCAGAATACCAAGAAGATCATAAAAGCCACTCTAAAGATCACCATGAACCAAAATCTGAAAAAGAACAGAAGCAGAATCATGTCTGCAAAACATTCAAGAAGGGTTCAGTATTTGCTAAGTGCCAAATGAAGTCTACTAAAAGCTTAGGGACTTAGAAAATCCAGATGGTGATGGTGCACAGCTGACATCAGATGAAGATGTGCAGAAAGGAGTAAAGATCAGCTGCACCAAAGAAGATATAGTCTAGACTCTAAGCAGAATGCCAAGAGGACTACGCCAAGCTGCTTAGTACATAAGATGTTCAAGCTTAAAGACATCTTAGTAGCTCAGCACCAACAACAACAACAACTACAACAACAAGAAGCCAAGGCCTGAGGGGTCCTTGTCTAGAGGGACTAAATGAAGATTCCAAGCCTGCTGGGCTTGAAGAGATCCTAGGGAACTAGAGAAGTTCCAAGGTTGCTAGCCTTGAAGAGTTCTAAGTGAACTGAAGTCCCAAGGCTGCTGGCCTTGAAGGAATCTTAGTGATTCAGGGTGCTGCCCTTCCTTAGTGGAAATCCTGCTAGTTGAAAGCAGAAGAGTGAATTAGGAGCTTGAGTCTCTAAACCACTTAAAACCCTTTGTGTCTTTTACTTTATGTCATTTACATTATGTACATTAACTGCTATAACTGTTGTGTATGTTTTAACTGCTTACTACTGAGTTAACTCTACGAACAATGTATGTTTGATTATGAATATATCAATGAAGGGGATTTTTTACTTATTCCGATGTGCTTGAAAAGATTCTTATGTTTGTCATATGCTAATTCATGAGCAACACAAAATAAAAGGAAAAGTATTTGAAATGAAAAAGGATCTATTCAACCCCCCCTTCTAGATCTATATTGTGCCTACTGGGAACTAACAATTGGTATCAGAGCAGGTTCTCATGCTATATTCAAAAGCTAATCGCTTTTAGTATGATCCTAGGCACAAACATTGTTCTAAACTTAGTTTAATAGTAAGTCACTTGTTATATGCAGATGAGCTCACACGTTAGAAATATTGTGTACAGGTAAATATGTATATACACCAGAATCTGCTCAGATTGGTCAATGTTCTTGATTGTCATATCAACAAGACCAATCCTTGCTCGCGGTCAATCTTGTAGTCTGAAGACCAGGCTAGAAAGCTCAAAAGACATCAACTGAAAAGAGTCAAACATCCACCAGCCTGAAAAGATGAAAATGCCACATATGCTAAGAAATGTTTATCCAGAGAAGAAAGAAAAACTTCTCAAACATGTATCCGGCCAACCAGCAGCTGGATGTAAACCTTGTGAACTCAAGGATGTCAAAGAACTAAAGATGCTGATATTCTCTTAGCTTGCATCTTCAAGACCATGACTGATTGATTGAAGGTTAACTGGAGCAAATGAGAAACTATGCACATCAATGCCTAAACTCAGTATATCTAAGATAAATGACTGTTAAGAAATTAACAGTAAAAAGGTTCGGTTCCTCACTAATATGAATATGTACATCATGATTGCACCTCCTTATGAACTATAACAGTGTTCTTTCAAGGAATCATAATCTACCTAAAAAGGTGAAGAGAGAAAGTACACTGAGGGTGGAAACTCAAATGCATATAACCTCTCTCCATCCAATTTTTAGGTTGAAGATGACATCTTGAAAGAAATCTGAAATGGGCCATAAGAGCTTCACAGGTTAAATTAATTCTATGTGAAGTAATCTTTGCTGATGGGTTAGTATGTATGTACTACCTATGGTCTAAGTGTTTAACAACACACAGAGTATGATCAGTTCTACAAGAGTATCTTGAAGATTCATAGAAACTGATCACCTCCATGAATCAACCAGATACTAATAAATCGTAGAGTTGACTCTCACTCTGTGAACATTTAAACCCTGTGAACATAACCTAGCAAATGATGAAACCATCAATGAAAAAGAGTGTTTTATTAAAAAAAGAAAATGTTACACACACTCACCATCATGCATCTCAAAATGTATTATCTAAATTAGTTACAAGCATGAATATGACTAGTGATGATCAATATGATGATTATGTAAATATATGAGGAACAGGGGTTTAGAAAACAAACCTAGTAGGACCCATCTAACCATGGGTACCAAAAATAGAAATTTATAACCTGCAGGTACCTGGTCTATCTGGCCACACTAAGGAATATTGAAGCAAAAGACTTCAGTCAAGAAGATTCAACCAGCAGAATGCTTAAGACTGTTCAGAAATGATTATGATAAAACTCCTATATGTCAAAGCCTGTCCTTGAAGACTTGCTGAGCCGATCTGAATAAAGCTCACATGGCTGCTAATTTTTATGTGGAAGCAGGCCATTCAACCTAAAATGAAAAAGGGTCTTAGATGCTCAATCATGCAAAGAGAAAAATCCTCAAGGAAGTTCTCCACAGAGGATCATTGACCATCAAATATGAGGAAATCATTACGGGAGCGGAACTCCACAAGTTCAAGCTGACAAAGAAGACTATGTTCGTAGTGCTGTCAAAAGATCGTAGAATGATCAGTCCTGAAATTATCCATGTCTACGATAAAAATACATTTGATAATTAATGGTGATTTCAGTCAGATGGAGATATGCAAGGATACCTCCTAATACACATGAAGAAAAGGAAATTACACGTCACTGAAAAGACAACATCAATCATGGGACAGCAGTGATCTGTTAAGGAACAACAACACTGAGATATTCTATGAAGAAATGTACCAACTATAGAGTCCCAAAACTTTGTGGCTGATGAACCAAATGAAGATCCATAGTCAGTAGGAACGTCTCAAAACGTACTACTGATAACCTATCAGCCACCCAACTCAAAATCGTGGAGTGTCTATGATTAAACATCTGATCATAGTGTAAGAGCAGGAAGACACCACGATTATAGCAAATGCAATTGTCTAAAGTTGGTAGAGGATCTCCCCATCAGAAAAGGTAAAATGAGATATCAGTGCAAATTACTTCTAAAGTACTTCATCTGGAAAGCGCCTCAGGGACAAACCTGACCCTTAGCTCACTCTAAGAGGTTGGCCCTTCCTGAGCTACCTTAACCCAGAAGAATTGATTAATCAAGTTCATCTCAAGAACCAAGACAGTCAAAGATCGTAAAGTATAGTTTGCAGAGAACTCAACGATCATGATGTAACCTCAACGATTATAGTACAACCTCAGTGATCGTAGAAACAAACTCAATAATCACAGTCTTATAAGAGGCTACTCTAACTCATGAGGAGCTTGAAAGAACGGGACAATTGCTCAACCATTCAAATTATGAGAGAGATAAGTTTGAATACACTTTGAAAAGATATCATGCAAACGCATCTTAGAACTTAAGTGCCCAAACTGGCTTGGGGTACATCAGTGATCAAGCCATGCAGTTTCAAGATGAGGACTAATGTCAAAACCATCCACTGTAGCATCTCTCAAAAGTTGATCATTGAGTCAACAAAGGAAAATATAGAGTCCATAGCTACCTTACCATGCTACTCTACGAACCAAGATGATCAATGGTCAATCCACGTCATTGACGACTACTTATTTAAAAAGGGACATTAAACTGAAGAGTTAATGGGGAAGTTACAGCTCATTACTGGGCATCGTGCAACCAATGGTTAGTTGACACATCACAGCGTATGCAGAGTTAAAAGGAACTGCCATAAAGACATTCAAAATTTGCTAACAGTTATCAGAAACTATCGAACCTCTTTCCCTCTCTTTTTCAAACCCTAAAAGCCTCCTCACATACTAAATCCATTAACCCTCCAAATCCTTTCCCAAATCACATTCAACTATCTCTCGTAAGACTCCCTAAAATAGATACCCATATTCTTCGAACTCCTCAAATGGCAGATTGGCGAGTAATCACTGACATTCAACTAGGAACCAAGATGTTCAAAAAATCCAAGAAGAAGTTCAGGGATATTCTTGAACTTGTGAAGAAGGTTGGGTTCTTAGAATGTCTTGAGGAAAACACACGAATATATGGTGACCTGGTCAAAGAGTTTCATTCAAATGCAACCGTAAATTCTGGAATTCTCTCCACCAAGGTTAAGGGTCAGATTCTGAAGCTAAATTCTTCTGACATCAATCAATGCTTAGGCCTTCCTGACTAAGATCTGAAAATCCTGGAAGAGATCGACACTGAAAAAGCTAAGAAGATTATGCAGTATAAAAGAAACCCTAGTCTGAAGGACATGAAGAAAAAGGAGTTTCCTGAAGAATTTGAGTTCCTTGTTAAAATAGTGGGTAAATGTATCTTATGCGAAGACACTGCACATGATAATGTGATTGACCAACAGTTGAAGATCATGTCTGCTATAGTCCTGAAGGAACATATCAACTTTGGAGCTATCCTGCTTGATCATATGTCTAAGTGGCTGGATAAGGAAGAAAAGAAAAGGTTAAGCGAAAACCACACTCAAAGGTTTTTCATGGGGGGTTTTTAAGTATCATCTTGAAGAAAAAGTTGAAGAATAAAATTAAGAATGATGAGGGCGAAATTCTTAATGTTCATAAAGTAATGTCTCCACAGTTGTTTATAAACTGGAAGAAAAATCCCAAGGAGAACAAGAGGCTAACAACAACTGAAAGCAGCATCAAGGTCTTTGTTAAGAAGAGGAAGGCACAAGAAGTAGAAACCTCTCAATCTGATGACTCTGCATCAGTTGTTGCCACACGGGAAAAGAAGAAGTCTAAGAATGTGAAGAATGTAGAGGCTTCATCAAGACATGTCTCCACTGACAAGAAGAAACAAGGAGCAGGAGAAAAACCAGCATCAACTGCTGAAACCCCAAAAAGAAGAAGGAGTAACAGACTACTCCAAGGGCCACCCAAGAAGAAAACAAACTACTCCAAGAGCCACCCAAGAAGAAAGCAAAAGTGGTGAAGAAATTGGTTCCAGTTCCCCAAGAAAGTCCATCCAACAGAGAACAAAATGTAGTGTTTGAAGATGGGAAGGGAACTGAAAGCTCTAAGATTGAATCCTCAAATAGCAAGTCCAGTAATGAGGAAGAAGTTGAATCTATGAAAGGAAGAGCCAAGTCTGATGGTGAAGAAAAAGAATGTGCAAACCCTATGGCTAACTCTCAGAGCATCCACTCTGATGATGAAGAAAGGCTGTAAGTTGACACAACAACATCCTGTACAGCAAATGCTCCAACAAACTCAAAAGATGTCGAGTCTGAAGAAGAAGAACATGCTCCTACTATTGCTGAACACCAAGCTAGTGCATGCGATGATCTGAAAGCTTTGGATTACGAAGAAGAAGAGAAGTGCAAACTCCTATAAATTTGAACCTCGAGGAGAAGAAAAGCAATGACAGACTACTTGTCAGGGTTGTTCTAAAGAAGAAAGGAGAATCTTCTACTGCAGTCATCGAATTAAGTGATGATGAAACTGAATCACTGGAAGAAAGTGCTGAAGATGGGATGAGTGATGAAGAAGATGAGTCCAAAGAAGATCTTGTTGAAAAAGGTTCTGGAAATGAAATACAGCTAGAAGGGTTCACTGATGGATCCGATCAGAATATTTCAGGCACAAAAAGAGAGGAAATGGAGAAAGATTCTGATTTTGTACATCAAGAATCAGAGGAACCACAATACTATCCTGTTCTCTCTCCAGCTAGAATTAGCAGAAGAATAGTGGTGGAAGTTTTTGATGAACCACCAGCTAAACCAGCAACAAGATGAATAAGTCATGGAAATGAACAACTTTGAGTTGTAAGAATGACTACAGATGAAGTGCTTCACAATTGGAAAAATATGGAGTTAGATTACACAACAATATTGTACAACTCTGAAGATCTTCTGATGAGATGGTTCTTCCTATGGATGTCGTGGTTAAAGGCATATACTGATAGAGATGAAAGCTACTTCAGCTGGTGCTACTCTCAATTTCCAAATCTGGAGCTGGTGTCACAAAACTTCCCAAGGGTAAAGAAGTTTGCAGTCATGATGATCAATGACTAGCCCCATTACAAAGTATACTGACATGCTAGAAATCACTATATTCCCTACGATCGTAGAGTGGACTCTGAAGGCAGAAGGTTTATGGCCAAGGAGATAATCGTAGAGTCTGGTCACTCTACCAATGATGGCGTTCAAATCCAAAATGAGGAGCCTCAAATGCGCTCGAAACCTTTGTTTCTCGACATTCCTTCATCCTCCAATAGCGATTGGTACTCAACGATTTTTCAGATTGTCAACACTTTCGAAAATCTGTCCAAGGATGAAAATCGTAGAGTCCAATCTAGTGTTCAACAAGAAGCTGCCCAACCAGATGACCAAATTCCTATGGAGCAGGAGCTGTTGAAGAATTCTGCTGAGCTGGTTGAGGAGATATCTCTAATAAATGAAGAGTCGAAGATGTTGACAGCAACAGAAGATAACTAAGTTTAAGACAGAATCCAAGTCACTATGGCAGATGTATCTCTCAAAATCAAAGAGAGAGATCACATCTATCTAAAGGCCATAAATGATCAAAAAGCGGAAGCTCTACAAACACAAAAGGCAAATGAAGAACAACTCCAAGTCCTCTCTGACAAGATTGACAACATGAATCAGTCTTTCTCTATGCAACTTGAGTTAAGCCAACAAGAACTCAAGATTGAAGTCGGTAGCTCCTCTTATCTGATGGAGGAGCTTATGTCCAACATAGAACAACTCTCCCAAGTGATTAATGACAAAAAGGGGGAGAAAAGAGGGATAGAATGAGACAGAGTAAGAGACACTCTAGAAAGGGAAAGAAGAGCAGAAGGAAAGAAAAGAAGAAGACAACAGAAGAAGAAGCTGAGTCATCATCTAAGGGGGAGCCAAAGAACGATGAGCTTGTGTTTGCAAAGGCTGAGGAGGAGCCAACAGAAGGAGAGGAGAAGCATACATCTGAGGGGGAGCTGACAAAAGAAATATAGTCAATGTCCCAGGGTGAGCAGGTGAAAGAAGATCAAACAGATGAATAGTTGATAAACAAACATCCTGGAAGCATACATGGAGCCAAAGAGGTACATCTCTAACTAGTTAGATATGTTCTGGATCCATGATGTAAAATGTCAATGTATTAAATTTAATACCATTATAAATGACATTCATGATTATCTGTTTTAGTAATACAGCTGCTCATTGTATATAAGATTCATTCATAACATGCATATGCACTTATTGTTTTTTTCATAATCAAATAGGGGGAGAATGTTAGGAATAAACATATAAATGATATTCCTATTTATATATGATTTTATTATGATATATATATGAATGAATATGCAAGTATGCTTGCATTAAGAAAAGCTTTAAAGTCCTCTGATAGATTATAGAAACATATGTACAAGGACTTAGAATGAATTGATCAAATATGTTAGGTTGACCCTACATAAGCTAAACAGCTTTGTAAAGTCCTTAAAAAGAAATGATGTACAATGACTATAAATATAGAAAGATCAAGCATGTTAGGTTGATCTTATGATGTAATAGATAGGCTTGTCTGATCGTCGAACACTGCACCAGGAATCGTAGTCTTCCAGGAGAGTCAAGGAAAACTCGAGAGCTATCAAGGCAGAATCGTAGTCTGCAAGATAATAGATCTCAGAGTTCATAGACTGCTAGGAGAGACAAGGAAGGATCGTAGTGTGTCGAGTAGAACTTCCTCGGAGCTGTAGTCTACTGAGGAAGTCATGTTCAGAATCATAGAGACAGCCTGCTTACGAGCCGACTGAGCATCTGTCGAAGCCAAGTCATGTTCAGAATCGTAGACTACACTCAGAGTCGTAGAGTCTACTGATCTTATCAAAGGCAGAGATTGTAGTTGAGAAAGATCAGATGAAGACGACAAGCACAATGACATAAATCGTAGAGTGTCAAGATCTGCTCTCAAAGTCATAGTGTCTGCACAGCCAAAGCTGAATCGTAGAGTGCAGAACTAAGACTTCAATAGATGTGCTCAAAACGCCAAGGTAGAATTGTAGAGCAAATATGATTCTCAACAAATGAGCACTCTCAGAATATCCAAAGGAATGAAGCCTCTGGTTGGTACTACAAAGATACATCCCACCTGAAGGAAACCAACGAGCACTCAACGAATGGCATGCAAGCTAACAGAAGATCTAAGCATCAACTCAATCAGCATCCAGATTGAGTTATGAAGCCATTCGAGATGAATTCTTCCACAAGTTGATCATAAGAAGACTTCAGTAATTGACTAAGGAAAGTCAACAAGTGCAATAGCTGTCAAGTGAACAGAAGACAATAATCTTGGAAGCAACCAGGATCATAGTGTTTGCCAAATAAAGAAAGAACTGATGGAGTCTACACAGAGATCTTGATCGACTTAGAAGAATAAAGGCTAAAGTGATTAAGCATTGGGTCGATCCATTGATGATAAGTGAGCGGAGATCACAAGGAGAAAGTGAGCTGGACACGACACAAATCTGAGGTGTCTTACTATTCAGAAGGGGTCAGAACAAAGAGTCAAGCCATCAGTATCTGAGATCATGCAAGAAACAGAAGTGTTGAGGCATTGCACAAGAGAAGGAAGAGGTGTTCTACATTGAAGATCAAATCAACACTCTTCAAGATCATAGTGTTGACTCTACGTGTCAATAAGAAATAGTCAACAAGACACTATGATCAAGTTCAAGAAAGGAAGCATCAGAATCATAGAGTTCGGTCATCCGAAGATTGAAGCATTGGCAATGGTTCAATCTGAAGGATTGGTATTCGGACAAAAGCTTATTGAGAGCATCGATGCAAAAGGACAATCTCTGATCTAGAAATCAGAAGGGGGAAATAAAGTCATCGACCTGCCCGAGACATCAAAGTGACATCTCTAATTAGGTAGGTTAAACAGTAGACTGCAATGTCAGAAAGTCATGTCATGTCACATCTGCAGTCTACACCAAATAACTCGAGATCTGCGAAGCTATTCAAATAGCTTTCAATAGCTACATTCCAATGGAAAGATTGGGAATAAGTATAAATCAAAAGAGCTTCAAAGATCAAGAGTTGCTGATAATTGCTAAGTTGCAGAATCGTTGAGTTGTTGGAATGTTACTGTTGACTCTACGAATTCCACCAGAGATTAATAGAACAAGTCTCAGTGACAGTGAAACTACATAGGTGGAAGTGAAGCAGCTTTGAAGAAGGACCTAAACAGATTAGAGCTTCACTTAACAAAGATGAGAATGCCATTGAAGATGGTAGCCAAGCTGAGAGCCGAGAAGGCCAAGAAGATAGCATTCAGAAAAGTGGCAGAATACCAAGAAGATCAAGAAAGCCACTCTATAAATCACCATGAACCAAAAGCTAAAAAAGAACAGAAGCAGAATCATGTCTGCAAAACATTTAAAAAAGTTTCAGGATTTGTTAAGTGCCAGACGAAATCTACCAAAAGCTTAGAGACTTAGCAAATCCAGTTGGTGATGGTGCATAGCTGACATCAGATGAAGATGGGCATAAAGGAGTAAAGATCAGCTGCACCAAAGAAGATATAGTCCAGACTCTAACCAGAATTTCAAGAGGACTACGCCGAGCTGCTAAGTACATAAGATGTTCAAACTAAAAGACATCTTAGCAGCTCAGCACCAACAACAACAACAACTACAACAACAAGAAGCCAGGGCCTGAGGGGTCCTTGTCCAGAGGGACTAAATGAAGATTCCAAGCTTCTTTGGGCTTGAAGAGTTCTAGGGAACTAGAGAAGTTCAAAATTGCTCACGGCCTTGAAGAGTTTTAAGTGAACTAAAGTCCCAAGGCTGCTGGCCTTGAAGGAATCTTAGTGATTCAGGGTTCTGCCCTTCCTTAGTGAAAATCCTGCTAGTTTAATGTAGAAGAGTGGATTAGGGGCTTGAGTCTCTGAACCACTTAAAACCCGTTGTGTCTTTTACTTTATGTCATTTACATTTTGTACATTAACTGCTATAACTGCTATGTATGTTTTAACTGCTTACTACTAAGTTAACCTATGAATAATGTATGTCTGATTTTGAATATATCATTGAAGGGGATCTTTTACTTATTCCATTGTACTTGAAAAGATTCTTATGTTTGTCATATGCTAATTCATGATCAACACAAAATCAAAGGAAAAGTATTTGAAATGAAAAAGGATCTATTCAACCCCCCCCCCCTCTTCTAGATATATATTGTGCCTACTGGGAACTAACACTTCTGACTGGTATATCGAAGATATTCTTGAAGAAAACTTGCACTATATGCAACACTCAAAGTTTCTTTAAACTCAAAAGAAATACACTCAATATTATAGAAGAAGAATTCTCTGATTCTGGTGTGATTTTCATTTTCAAAACTAAACATCCTATTTATAGGAGAATGGCAGGATACTATTTAGGAAATAATCATGGACTGCAGAGTTAAACCTTCACTTGGCAGAAAATTTGATTTTCACTATACAGCACTATGCAAACACTATGCAGTACTATGCAACACTATGTTGTACTATGCAACACTATGCAGTACTATGCAATATAAAACAAAACTGAGACAACTTTCTACCGATGATTTTGAAAATTGAGTAAGTGGGGGTCCATGTAATAAGCCAAATTTATAATAAATACTTCTTGACAAACCCCTTTTATTTATCACAAATCACTTGAATAAACACATTTTTAATCTTTCAACATTTATTCATCATTAATATTATAACTCACAATATTAATAACCAGATCATTCCCAAGAAAGAGGGGGTTTCCGATAAGAACTTCTCCTTATTGGCGCGCAATTAGATGACCAAACCCCTTTCCTCAAAAGAACTTTCTAGACATTATCAATAATGCAAATAATAATATGAATAACTGTGTTGTCTCATTTATTGATTTAAAAATATAAAATATTATGCAAATGATACTGTGACAATAATTGAATCAATAATATGAGATACTATGCATCAACTAATATTGCAATAATTGAATAAAACTGAGTGACTTCTTACGTAAGTATCAATAATCAAAGATACTGTACAATACCGTGTGCTACTATGCAACCACACGTATTACTGTACTTTTATCATCGGGTATTTCAACAGTTTAACTATAAAAGTTTTGTCGTAATTTTTATAAAAAGGTTATTTCTGTCACTTTCTAAATTTTATAGTAATTCTGTTGTGGAGTCCACCAATGATTGTGCCATCGTACGAATATTCCTTGATAAAATGAATATTCCCCGACCAAACGAATATTTTACTTAGCAAAATTTATAAATATTACACACAACTATAACATTATATCAAATCCACACCTTATTATTCAAAATAACATTTAGAGAAAATTAAATCTTTATTCATAAAAAGTTAGGGTCTTACAACCTCCCCTCCTTATGAAATTTCATCCTCAAAATTGGGGTACGTACTTGGTATGTTGAAGAGGTGAGGATACCTTGTTTTTATTTCATATTCTAACTCCTAGGTCATTTCCTCAATATCGTGGTTTCTCCACAAAACTTTGACTTAAGGTATAACCTTTGAGGGTAGAATATGTTCCTTCTTATCCAAAATTTTAACAGGTACCTCTTCATACGTTAAATCTTCTGCTATCTCGTCTGGTTCTAATTTAATAATGTGGTTCAGGTCGACCACATATTTACGTATCATAGATATGTAAAAAATATTATTAACACGTGACATACTTGGAGGTAAGGCGAGTCTATAGGTCACAATTCATACTCGATCGAGGATTTCAAATAGACCAATAAATTGAGGGTTGAGATTTCCTCTCTTCATCGACTCTTACTTTTGGAATAACACCTTCTTGCACTTTTTTCTTTATGTGCATCAGCTCTAGATCTGTAACTTTAGCAACTTTAACTTTATCGATTAAAGTCGGTTCTACTCGTATATTTGACATCATCACGTGGGTCCCTGAAGTTTTTAACTCTATTTCCATCCTTTGTAAGTTATACAAAATAGGCCTTTGCGTTGATAATATCACACTTATACCCGCATAAGATCTTCTACTCAACGCGTCAGCTACCACGTTCACTTTTCCAGGATGGTATTGAATGGTATGATCATAATGTTTCAATAGCTCGAGCCAACGTCATTGCCATATGTTGAGTTCTTTTTGGGTGAAGATTTATTTGAGGCTTTTATAGTCTGTATAGATCTCAACCTTCTCCTCATACAGGTAATGTCTCAAGATCTTTAGCGTAAAAATGACTGCTGCAAACTCTAGATCATGAGTAGGATAATTCCTTTCATATTCTTTGAGTTGTCGTGAGGCATAGGCTTTGACTTTTCCATGTTGCATGAGAACACATCCTAAACCTTTGCCTGAAGCATCGTTGTAGATGACAAATCTCTCCGAACCAGATGGTATTGTCAGAACAGGTGCTGAAATGAGTCTCCTCTTGAGTTCTTTAAAACTCTTCTCACATTCCTCGCTCCAACTAAATTTTGTATCTTTTCGATTTGAGAAAATCCTTCCACGAATCTCTGATAATAACCAGCTAAGCCCAGAAAGCTACGTACTTCGGTTACTGACTTGGGTTGCACCCAGCTTTGTATTGCTTCAATCTTTTTTGAGTCAACTGATATTCTATGATTTAATATCACGTACCCAAGAAATGCTACTTCCTCATGCCAGAACTCGCATTTCTTCAACTTGGCATATAACTTGTTTTCACGAAGCTTTTGGAGTATCAGCCTCAAGTGTTGCTCATGATCTTCACGACTTTTGGAGTAAATGAGGATGTCATCAATAAAGACAACCACAAAATGATCCAAATATTCCTTAAATACTCGGTTCATCATATCCATGAAGGCAACAAGAGCATTAGTCAATCCAAAAGACTTGACTAGGAATTCGTAATGCCTGTACCGAGTTCTGAAAGCAATCTTTGGAATGTCATCAGTTTTAACTTTTAACTGATGATATCTGGAACAAAGATTGATCTTTGAAAAGAATTTGGCACCTTGTAACTGATCAAATAGGTCATTAATGCGAGGAAACGGGTACTTGTTTTTTACGGTGGCATGATTCAACTCCCGATAGTCAATGCAAAGTCGCATATTCCCATCTTTCTTCTTTATAAATAGAATAGGAGCACCCCAAAGAGACGTACTAGGACGAATGAAACCGATGTCTAATTGTTCCTGTAGTTGGGTTTTTAACTCCAAAAGTTCAATAGGTGCCATTCGATATGGGGTTTTGGAAATGGGTTTTGTATTGGGTTCAAGGTCAATACAAAATTCAATTTCACGCTTTGGGTGTAGGCCAGGAAGTTCTTCAGGAAATACGTCAGGAAATTTATTAACAATAGAAATGTCATTCAAATCTGATGTATTTTTGTTTAAATTCGTGACATGGGCTAAGAAATATTAACATCCATTTTTCAATAAACGAATGGCTTTATGGCTTAATATGATAGTGATTAACTTTAGTGGCTTGGTTACTTGAATTTGCATAACAGGTTGGTTAGGAATATGAAAGATAACAACCTTACGAAAACAATTAATTTTAGCATGATGAGTAGTTAACCAGTCGATTCCTAAAATCACATTAAAGGCAAGTATTTTCAAAGAGATGAGATCAACAGGTAATGTGAAAGTGTCGATTTGAATCAAACAAGATTTATAAATAGTGGATGTAATGAAGGTTTTCCTAACAGATTTTCAACCGATAAGTCAATGTCTAATTTCTCAGGAGTCAAGTTCAAACGTTGAGCACAAGCAGGTGAAATAAAAGAATGGGTAGAACCGGTATCGAATAAGGTATAGACTTTACAAGAGTTTTGTTAGGTTTGTAATATTCATAACGCAATCAAATTGCATAAAAAGTGCGGAAGCATGTAAAAATCAGAGTTTAAAAATTTACAAACCATATACCTGGATCATCCTTTATGCATAATTATTAATTAAACGAAAAGATAAAGAATAAAATCATACCCTTGAAGATCGAGCTTCCTCAGCTACAAGTTCACCTCCAATCCTTTTCGCGTTCAACTTGAATCCACCGGGTTTGGTTCCTTCCTTTGATCAACGTTAACCACCCATGTGTTTGGCCTCTAGAGGTGATCCACCAAGGAAGAAGAAAATTCAAGAAGATGGGTGTTATGGCTCAAACCCTAGTTTTTCCTATCTCTATAGAAAAAGGGTACTCTCCAACAAATTGGAATTATTACGTTGTAAAAGTCAACAACCCATACCACCCATAATAAGACTCCTCTTATTTATAGATATGGGCAACCCACCTTAACAATTAAGGAATTGGGTTTTAATTAATTAATTAAATTCTTTTAATTAATTAAGCTCCCTAATCTTATTAGGGATAATTAATTAAACTCCTTTAATTAATTTTCCTTCCTAATCCAATTAGGAATAAATGAGAGTACTTATATTAAATTAATTCCTAAACTCTTTTAGAAATTAAAATAATAATAATTGTAATAATATTAATAAGACTCCTCTTATTAATTTATATTTAATATTTCTAAAATATTAAATAATAAATATTAAGCTATTTAATTTATTCTATCACCATAGATTAAATTAAATATACTTAACTATATTATTACGATTATGCCATTAACTTCTTAAATAATTATTCTTCCTTTTATGGTGTGACCCTTTAGGTTCTCCATATTAAGCCTAGTTGTGAATAAATCAATTAGAACAATTCTAATCTTATTTAAATAAATAAATTAAACAATTAATTTATTTAAATAATATTTATTCTACAATAGGGATAAGCCTCCTTAGCGATCAAAACGACTTTCCGGATAATATAGATTTCAACATTAATCATTAAAGAACCTTTGAGTAAATAGTTACCGTACAATTCAATCCTTCCACCATACAATGTCCCAATTAAATATAAGACATGGAATTCTTGTCAAGTCTTATTTTATTTAATTATATGTATTTCGATTCTTAAATGCATGACTCAAATAATGCAAATTAGAAACTCCTTTCTAATTTCATTACGCCATAACCAAGGTCTCTTGGGTTGTCATTTATCGAATCACATAGGACATTCTCTTCTTTTATTAAAGTGGTAGATTCTTTATTGATCATACATTATCTCCATGTACAACTTATTATACCCAAGCATACCCTTTGATATACCCTAAGGGTCTTAAGGAATAAGTCAAAGTATAACTCATCATACACAAGATACTATGATGATCTCAAGTCCAAGGATTACTTGTACTACTATCACTACTGAGAATTCCTATTGACGAAAATAAAACTCCATTAGGTATTCCTTAGCGAGCCACGTTCGATGAACTTATTCTCTAATAAGCACCTACATACTTGCTTTAGTGTCTCCACACAAATGATCATGAGATCAATCATCCTCATCCAATGAGCAAGCAACGTATGTACCAATCTATCCGGATTCACTAATCCCCAATTTAGTAATCCAACGATTGGGAACTATTTTAGTTTTTAAGCTTTCTAAGAATTTAGATCTCATTAGAATGATCATCATCATTATTCTAAAAGCATTGCTTAAAACTATGGGTTTATCACATATTATAAAACATCATCATGTAGATAATTAAAAGCCTTTAATAAATTAATACTTTTTATTAATAAATGAATAAGATTGTTACAAAGTATATGCTTTATCATCAAACATGATTGGCTTGTGTGCATACTACTTTCAAGTTTATGATTAGCTTACCCGTGATAACTTTGTTCAGTTTCCTCGCTTTTTGGGCAGTCACGAAAAATGTTCTCCCTTAAACTATCGACTTTGACTTGTCTAGGACCACCTTTGGTGTCTCCATCCCAGCTAGACTTGACAAAATTGAGCTAGGTGACCTTCTCTTCCGTAATTGAAATACGCCGGTTGTTGCGTACAATTTGGACGAATGTGTTCCTCCTGTCCGCATTTGTAGCATACGACTGGTGGTCGTTCTCCTTCATTGGAAATGGGTGTTGGTGTTGTTGCCGACGTCTTTATGTTGTCAATGTTGAATCTTCTCTTTTTAAAGTTGTTCCCATTTAGTTCACATCTCCTATTATCTTGGCCATGATTACTACCGAAGTGGTTACCATTTCTGGCATGATAATTTCCTCAATGATGGTTATCATTGTTTTGATGGTTGTTGTAAGACCCCAGCTTTTATAAATAAAGATGAATTTTCTATAAATATTATTTTTGAATATTATGGAATAATTTGATATAATGTTATAGTTGTGGGTAATATTTATAAATTTTGCAAAGTATGCAAGTGGTTATATTATATTTCGATTGGTTAGGGAATATTAGGTTTAGTAGGGAATATTAAATAAATGGCTCAATCATTGGTGGACCTAACAGAATTATTGTCGGATTGAAAAGCGACAAAATATTTTATTGAAATAACGGCAAAAGTTTTACTGGTTGATCTTTGTTGAACTACTCGGTAGTAAAAAAGAAAATAATGTCGTGTGGTTGCATAGTAGCACACGGTATTGATTATTGATGCTTATGTGAGAAGTCACTCAGTTTGATTCCATTATTGTTGATTAATAATATGAATTATTATAGCGATAATGACGTTTTGTTTTATTTGTATTATTAACGTAATAAAATAGAAACATCTTTTTATATAAAATGAAATACTTTATTAAAGTTATTACATAAATAAAATAAAATATATTATATTTTATTATGCATAGTGTTTTGCATAGTGTTTTGCATAGTGTTGCATAGTGTTTGCATAGTAAAATGTTTTTATATAAATAGAATATATTATATTTTATTTAAAAGATTTTGCTTTAAATATGGATAAAATCAGTTAAAGTAAATCAATCTGGACCGTTCATAGATTAATTACTATGCATTCTATTTTCCTATAAATAGAAGCTCATTCCTTCATTATTTTCTTACGAATTCACTGAAACTCTAGAGAGAGAAACTATAGAGAGAAAGAAGAAAAGTATTCTCGCTACTTCACTTTGCCAATATTCGGTTCTTCTAAGGTAGGGAATATTATTTGTTGTACCCGTAAGGGTGTTTATTCTTTTGTATTCATGAAGAGAACTTCTTTTGTTATTCCATTCTTATTTATTACATTGGAATAACTTTGTATATCTGTGAATCCCCTATACTTGGTGATCTTCTTCTTTTATTCCATTCTTCTATTATTATGTTGGAACATCACATGCATGTGTTTTACACTTTACTGGTTAAAATCTTTATTATTATTACATTGGAACATCACATGCATGTGTTTTACAGGACTGGACTGTTAAAATCTTTATTATTACATTGGAACATCACATGCATGTGTTTTACAGGACTGGTTCCGTGTTTATCATTCATTTGGAATATCCTATCATGTGGTTTTACACGGATCGGTTCCATCTTTATTATTACATTTGGAACATCACATCGATTGTGAATTTCACGACTGGTTCCGTTATTATTATTACTGTTGGAATAACTTTGTCTATCTGAATCTGCATGCGTGGTGATTTCTTTTGTTATTCCATTCTTTATTATACCCGATTGGTTAAAACTTTGACTTCTATACTCCATGAAATTAGTAGAATATCATTGATATTTGCGTTTCATCCGATATCTTTTCATGGAAATATTCTTGATCATTCTTGAATTTTACTCTCTGGCGATGTATCATGTTGACAGTTTGGATGTTATTAGTTCTAAATAACTTAATTCTTGAACTTGTTTTATTGAATTCTTATATCATTGTCATCATCCTCATGTTTATATTTTTTTTAAAGTCATACATGGCTTGTAGAGCATGGATGGACTTGGTATGATTATGACCGAGGATTATTTGGTGTAATCATGGCCCGTAATGTTACAAATGATGTGGTAAAAGTCCTCGATTGGTAGTAGTGCATTGATGGATAGTTGTTGGCATGATCATGACCATTAATGAATACACAACTATTCTTGGCCCGTAGTGCAGGAATAATTGTGGTCGTGATCTAAAGAATATCATTGGTAGTAGTGCGGGGGGTGATTCGATGATGTGGATTATTTATTAAAGCTGAGTCTCAGCTATAACAATGATGAAAAACCTTTTAAATCATAAAAGATAGTAGATTTTATTTTCTACTTGACTCTTTTAATGGATTGCTTGTTCCGCTGCAGTTAAACTTGATGTTTATTATATTTTATCAGTTTAACAATGTTGAAGGCTATTGATAATTTATTATGCATTATCTTTGTCATAATATTTCTTACTGGGCTAGTTGAGCTCACCCTTTCTTTCATTGTTCTCTTCAGGAAATGAGAACATAGCTGGGACGAGTCGGGGAACGGAGTAATGGTCCAGAGGATAGCATTAGTAGTCCTCACTATTATGTGAAATAGTGTGATAATAATTGTAATGAGGACTCCTTTTGAGTTTGTATAATATCTAGTAGACAATATTTGTATTCAAACTCACGGTTTATGTAAGTATTGTACCACTACGATTATATTAGTAAGTTGTATTTAAATTACATACCATGTATCGACTACCCAAGATGGGTGATGTATACCTAATTTTGGGGCGTCACGGTTATTGCCACCATTATTAATGTTGTTGGTGCGTTAATTTTCTAAGCTATTCACAACATTTGATTAAACAAAGTTATTGAAATAGTATTGATGAATTTCTAGCTTGATTTGATTAAAATGTGATGATAGTAACTCCAGGGGTAAAAATTCCATGAATATTTCAAAACATAAGCAAAAAGATGGTTATAAAATTCCCATTCATAATCTTTCTCCTCACAACATGAAAGGTGGCGGGCTTTTTGTAAGACCCATTACTATTATTAATGAAATTTAATTTTCTCTATTTATTATTTTGAAATATTAAGGGTTGATTTGATTAATGTGGATAGTTAGGGTAAGAATATTAAATATTTCAAAATAAGCAAGTGGTTATAAAATATTCATTGTTGTTGGGGAATATTCGTTTGGTCGTGGAATATTAAATGCCGTGTCGGGGAATATTAACCAAGCCCATGATGAAATGGGCCCATGCGATTGGATGAAGAAAGCGACAAATATAAGTTGTTTAAAAATATACGGGCGTAGTTATTCTGATTATCTTGTTAAAATACTCGGTTGGTTAAAACACACGGTAGCACTTGCGGTATTGCACCATTATTAATTCTTACGTGAAGGCACTACTCGATAATGGTTCTGATAATTCTTTATTCGATTATTTTATTTTATTGATTCAATAATTGTTGCGTTGATATTTTATATTCTTTTGTTGTTTGATAATTGTCATTACGGTATTTTTCATTATCAAAGCAATAATTCATATTATCGAATAATATTATTAGATAACATTATTGGCGATGTCTAGAAAGTTACATCTAAGGAGGTTTGAGTCACCTAATTGCGGCGCTTGATGAGGAGAAATTTTATTGGAAAGCCCCTCTTTCTGAGGAACTACACACGTTGTCGATATTGTGATTACATAATATTATTTGTGAATAATTAATTATTGATTCATATGATGAGAAAAATATTGATTTTATGTGGATATAGATGGAGAAAATTTTTAATGTGACAATTGTTTAAAATTGAAATTTTATCTTTTTACGATAAAATAATTCATTTAAATATATTATTATATTTTAATAATATAATAATGGTGATATTTTTACAACGAATGTGGGATATATGAGTATCTGAGGAGGAAGAGTATTTTTGTTGCAATAAATGTTTAAAACATATTAAACATGTCGGTGGACCCCATTTATTGGTTGAAATTTGATTATATCTGTAAAATCGCTTCGTTTGTGGATTTGGTCAATTTACATTTGGAATTTGGAAAAACTTTCTTACGCAAAGTTGTGAGAATTGAATTTCCTATAAAAAAGGCGCGTGATTCAATTTTTTGATAAAAGGGCTATTTATTGTGAATTATTGAAGTTCAAAACTCAAAATAATTGATTTTGGAAGTTTAAAATATTTTAGTTAGAAAAAACGTTTTAGGAATGTTTGGGGCATCTTTAACATGTGTTTGATGGTTGAAATCAGATTCTAGGCATGCGTAGAAAATTTATATAATTATATTATTAATTTATTAAATTTTACGCTTTGGTGTTCTAAGCGATTTCTATAAATAGGGTCTTAGGTTTAGAATTGAAAATCACACGAAAGCTGAAGTTTTCTCTCTCTATATTATCGGCGTATTCTTGTGAGTATTTTGAGTATACTTTGAGTATTGTTAGGCGGTGCAGAAGTTCCTTCACCTTATACAGGTATTCGACTAAATCTTAATCTTTGAGGTAAGGGATATTATTTTTTTAAATAATGATATTATTTCTTCAATATCATTATGTTGAAATATTGATCTGAAGTTTTTTATCAAATTTGGAACTTTTGGTGTCGATTTACTATTCACGTATCTGGCCTTTATTCACGTATCTGATCTTATTCACGAATCGACCTTATTCATCGAAAAATAAAAATTTTCTTTTAAGCCCAAAATATCTATTACGGATACTAGCTTTGATTGTATCCATGTTTTGATCATTCTTGAATTTTACACCACTTGTGATTATTTTTGAGGTATTTTTGGGCGTGGATAAAACAAAATCGAATCCTTAATCCTTAATCCTTGTCATTTTGTTTCCTTTGGATTCGTTTCTTTAAAAATATTTTTCATCATCTTGATCTTAAATGATGATATTATGGAATATCTTTGGCACATGTGCAAGATGAATGATTTCTGAAGAATATCTTTGGCTGTAGTGCAAAGATGAGCAGTGTTTAGATGAACATGACCAGTGATGAATATCTTTGGCTGTAGTGCAAAGATGAATATTTGATTCGGATATATATTGATTGATGTTACGGGGATAAAAGATGAGCGATGAACTTTTAAATTCATACATAGAAGATAGTAGTTTGCATTCTCTACTTAACTCTTCTAATGAATTATTATTTCATTGCGAATATTGATTTAAAATTTGTTGTCTATTGTATTACATTAGATTTTTCCTGTTGAAGACTAACGATAATTTGTTGTATATTATCTTAGTCGTAATATTCTTCTTTGAGCTAGTTGAGCTCACCCTTTTCCTTTTTGTTCCATTTTTCTTCTCGGGAGGCGAGAATATAAGCGAGTGCAGTCGGGTTTGGAATGAAGGTTCTAGAGAGAGTTGTTTAGTAGTCCTCACCATTTTTGTAAAATAATGTATCAATAAATGTGATGAGGATTTATTTGAGTATAGATATTGTCTAGAAGATAATATTTGTATTCAAACTCACAGATTTCTTGTTGTAATAATAAAGTTGTAGTTGTTTACATACCATGTATTGACAACTTCGAAATGGGTGATGTATACCTATTTTGGGGCGTCACGGTTGGTATCGAGCTTAGGATATGATCTCTGGCGGAGATCGGGGAATAGAACTAGGAGGGAGAGCGAGTAAATCCTTAGCTAGTGTGTCCTACTAAGCTTATTTGTTAATTGGTCGATATATATAGGGATATTATGTGATATATTGATTTCCTTAATTAACCCTTGTTTTATGGCGATGTTTTAAGAATGTCGTGAGAATATTAACAATGAGTAAATGAGGCCGTGGAAATGCTGTACTCACCTGACGAGGAGAGCGTCACACAGTTTGGCAATGTTCCTCCTGTGAACAACACCTTGAAAGAGATGATGAGCGAGGGGATGTTTAGAAGTTTTTGCGATTCATGCAAAATCGAGACGAGGAGACTTCGTGTTAAAAATATGGAGAGAAATGATGATAGCAATTCACGGGTTATCACGATGAAGCGATTCGAAAGAGTTGGGACCACGAATTTAAGGAAAGCGAGATCCGATCATGGCGGAAACATGGGTCAAACAAATTACAAAGATATTCGATGTCTTGGGATGCGGAGGAGACGAAGTTTCCATTCGCCACCTTTATGTTAAAATGGTGAGGCGGACTCTTTGGTGGGAATGCGTGAAGCGTACCCATCCGGCCCTTTTCGGCATGTCTTGGGAGACGTTTGAAATTATTTAATGACAAATACTTTCACGAAAGTGTTCATCATATGAAGGAAGTGGAGTTCATCGATTAGAACAAAACAACATGGCGGTGTCTCGATGCGAGGCAAAGTTTGCGAGTTATCTAGGTTTACCTCATTTGGTGGAGAATGAGGAGCGTTATGGCGGATGTTTACGAGAGGTTTGAAACCCGGCATGACGACAATATCTCATTTCTCGTAAATTTTCTCTCTATTCGGATGTTGTTAACGAGGGCTCGATTGTTAGAAGCGAGATAACGAGTATGTTCAACCGGGGACCATAACGAGGATCGTACGGAGATAGCGATCAGCGAATAATGATAACCGGACGGAGAAAAGCGAGACGGACAAAAATGGTAACCACTCTGGTGGTAATCATGGCCATGAAAATAGAAAAGAAGCGAGTTAGGGAGGAGATTTTAAAGAGGAGATTTAACAACGACCATGTGAAGGCGATAGGTCTTGGCGACAAGCTGGTTCTAAGGGAGAAAACGACCACCGGTCATATATCTACAAATCTTGGAAAAGAGGACATATCGGTCAAAGCGCCCTGCAGATTCAAGGTATGCTATAATTGTGGAAAGGAAGGACATATCGCTCGAGATTATGCGATAGCGAAACCTAGTTCAGCGAGGACGGTGACTCAAAAATTGTCCCGAAAAAAGTCAAAGTCAGCGATTCTGGAAGAAGCGTTTGTTGTGGTGGTCAAAATCGAGAGAACCCAAACGAGGTGATCACGGGTAAGCTATTTATAAATTCTTGCGAAGTTTATACCTTACTTGATCTGGTGCTACCCATTCATTTATCTCTCTGCTTGTGCTCAGCGTTTAAACTTGACTCAGGAGAAATTAGACTTTGACCTATCTGTGGAAACTCCATTAGGAGAAACTTTCATCACATCCACATGTTTATAAATCTTGTTTGATTCAAGTTGGCACCATCACCTTACTTGTTGACCTTATCTCTTTAAAGATACTTGCTTTTGATGTGATTTTAGGGATTGATTGGTTAACTACTCATCATGCCAAAATTGATTGTTTTAAATAAGGTTGTTAGTTTTCATATTCTAACCAACTTTTTATGCAATTCAACAACTAAACCATTAAAATCAATCAACATCATATCTAATCATAAAAAAGCTATTAGTTTATTGAAAAGCGGATGTCGAGCTTTCTTAGCCCATGTTATGGATTTGAATAAAGACACGTCAAATTTGAATAATATTCTGTTGTTATTTGACTTTCTGGCGTATTTCTGAAGAACTTCCGGTCTACCCCGAGCGTGAAGTTGAATTCTTTATTGATCTTGAACTGTACAAAAGCCCATTTCTAAAACCCCATATCGAATGGCTCTATTGAACTTGAGGAGTTAAAGGTCCAACTACGAGAATTGTTGGACATCGGTTTCATTCATCTAGTACATCTCCTTGGGGTGCTCTGTTTTATTAAGTAAAGAAGAAAAAGCGGGAGTATGCGACTTTAATATTGACTATAGGGAATTGAACCATGTCACCATCAAGAATAGGTATCCTCTACCTCGTATTGATGACTTGTTTGACCCGATTGCAAGGGGCACAATTCTTTTCAAAAATCGATCTTAGATTACGGATATCATCGGTTTGAAGATTAGAATCGAGGATATTCAAAGGCGCCTTGAACTCGATATGGGCATTATGAATTCTTAGTCGTGTCTTTCGGACTGACTAATGCTCTAATGGCTTTCATGGATATGATGAACCAAGTATTCAAGGAATATTTGGATCGGTTTGTGTTGTCTTTATTGATGACATCCTCATATATTCCAAAAGTCGTGAAGATCATGAGCACCCGTTTGAAAATTTGGTACTCGAAAGGCTTCGTGAAAACAAACTATATGCCAAATTGAAGAAATCGAGAGTTACGGCTTGAGGAAGTAGCATTTCTTGGGCACATGGTGTCAAAACATGGAGTATCTGTTGATCCGCGAAGATTGAAGCAATCTGAAGTTAGAACAACAATAAAGTCGGTGGTGAAATCACGTAGTTTTTGGGCTTAGTTGGTTATTATCGGAGATTAATGGAAGGGTTTTCTCGAATCGCTACTCCATTAACTTCGGCTAACTTCGGAAGGATACAAAATTCGTTTGGAGCGAAGAATGCGAGAAGAGTTTCCAAGAGCTTAAGAGGAGACTTATTTGGCTTTTTTCTAACAATACCATCTGGTTGGGATGGATTTGTTATCTCTGATGATGCTTGAGGCAAAGGGTTAGGATGTGTTCTCATGCAGCGTGGGAAAGTCATAGCCTATGCCTCGCGACAACTTAAAGAGTATGAGAGGAATTATCCTACTCATGATCTAGAGTTAGCGGCCCGATCGTTTTCATGCTAAAGATATGGAGGCACTATCTATATGGGAGAAAGTGGAGATATATTGAGACCATAAAAAGCCTTAAATATTTCTTCACTCAAAAAGAACTCGACATCTTGGCGGCGACGTTGGCTCGAGCTATTGAAGACTACGACCACTATTCAATACCATCTGGTAAAAAGCGAGCGTGGTAGTGCGGCGCGTTGAGTAGAAGATCATATCTTGAGGAATGAGTGCGATGATGTCAAGTATCTGCATAGAGCCAACTTTAATAGAAAAAGTTAAGGTTGCTCGAAGCCAGCAGGCACGGGTGATGCGTATGAAGAAGAAAGTACAAGAAGGAGCTATTAGGAGCGAGAATTGATGAAGAAGGAATACTTGAGTCCACTCTAGACTTTGTGTTCCTAACGACTCGATTTGAAGTACAAGATTATGATGGAGGCACACAATACACCATTTGTAATCCATCCACGGAAGTACTAAAATGTATCGTGATCTTGACATACATTTTGGTGGAACAATATGAAGAGAGAGATTGCAAAGTTTATCTCGATGTGTTTAACTTGCCAGCGTGTAAAGGCGGAGCATCTAGTACCTAAGGGTCCGTTGCAACCACTTGAGATTCCAAAAATGGAAGTGGAACACATTACCATGGATTTTGTTCACGGGTCTTCCTACGGTTTCTCAAGGCATCAATGCTATTTGGGTTATTGTTGATAGATTAACCAAGTCTGCTCATTTCTTGCCGAAATCTGGAGACTTATTCCTTGAGCGTCTTGCTAGTATATACGTGAATGAGATTATGAGGTTTCATGGCATGCCGTATCCATAGTTTGGATCGTGACCCAAGATTCACTTCAAGATTTTGGGTTAGCTTGCAAAAAGCTATGGAGCGCAGTTTGCGATTTAGTTGACATACCATCCCCAAAGCAGACGGACAATCGAGAGAGACTATTCAAACTCTTGAAGATCTATTAAGACTACGTGTCCTAGACTTCAAGGCGGTTGGGATAAGTATTTACCATTGGTGGAATTCTCCTACAACAACAAGTTATCGAGCAAGAAGTATAGGTGTGGCTCCATTTGAAGCATTATATGGACGAAAGTGTAAGCTCTCCAATATGTTGGGATGAGGTGGGTGAAGCAACATTGTTGGGACCCGAGTTGAAATGCGTATGACTCTGAAAAGATCCAAATGATTGACAACGTATACAAAGCGGCACAAGATCGACAAAAAGAGTTATCACGGATCTTCATCGAAAGGGCGTGGAATTTAGTATAGGGGATCATGTATTGTTGCGAGTTGCTCCATGGAAGGAGTTACAAGATTTGGGAAGAGAGAAAAAGCTCGATCCATGATTTATTGGTCCATTTCAAATTCTTGGCCGAGTAGGAAATGTAGCCTATAGACTCGCGTTACCTCAAAGTATGTCTCGTGTTCATAATGTGTTTCACATATCATACTTCATAAATATGTGAAAGACCGAATCACGTTATAGAGTTAGAACCAGGACGAGATAGCCAGAAGACTTAGCGTATGAGGAGGTACTGTCAAGATTTTGGATAGGAAGGAGCATGTCCTACTGTATGAAAGTCATTACCACAAGTTAAAGTTTTGTGGAGGAATCATCTTTATAGAGGAAATGACACAGGGAATTGGAAGCGGAAATGAAAGCGAGGTATCCTCACCTTTTGAAAACACACCAGTACGTCGTCGATTTCGAGGATGAAATTTCATAAGGAGGGAGGTTGTAAGACCCCAACTTATTATTAATGAAATTTAATTTTCTCTATTTATTATTTTGAAATAGTAAGGGTTGATTTGATTAATGTGGATAGTTAGGGGTAAAATACATGAAATATTTCAAAATAAGCAAGTGGTTATAAAATATTCATTGTTGTTAGGGAATATTAGTTTGGTGGTGGAATATTAAATCTTTGTCGGGGAATATTAAATGCGACCAAGTAGCGACCGTGTGTGGGCCCATGTGAGAAAAGCGATTGGATGAAGAAAACGACAAATATAAGTTGTTTAAAAATAACAGCGTAGTTATTCTGCAGATTAATCTTTGTTAAAATACTCGGTGGTTAAAACACATTAGCACACGGTATTGCACCATTATTGATTCTTACGTGAAAGCACTACTCGATAATGGTTCTGATAATTCTTTATTCGATATTTTATTTTATTGATTTAATAATTGTTGCGTTGATATTTTATATTCTTTGTTGTTTGATAATTGTCATTACGGTATTTTTCATTATCGAAGAAATAATTCATATTATCTGAATAATATTATTAGATAACATTATTGGCAATGTCTAGAAAGTTACATCTAAGGAGAGGTTTGGTCACTAAATTGCGGCGCCCGAAGGAGAAATTCTTATTGGAAAGCCCCTCTTTCTGAGGAGCTGCACGGTTGTCGATATTGTGATTACGTAATATTATTTGTGAATAATTAATTATTGATTCATATGATGAGGAAAATATTGATTTTATGTGGATATAGATGGAGAAAATTTTAATGTGACAATTGTTTAAAATTGAAATTTTATCTTTTTACGATAAAATAATTCATTTAAATATATTATTATATTTTAATAATATAATAATGGTGATATTTTTACACAGAATGTGGGATATATGAGTATCTGAGGAGGAAGAGTATTTTTGTTGCAATAAATGTTTAAAACATGTTAAACATGTCGGTGGACCCCATTTATTGGTTGAAATTTGATTATAGCTTGTAAAATCGCTTGGTTTGTGGATTTGGTCAATTTACATTTGGAATTTGGAAAAACTTTCTTACGCAAAGTTGTAGAAATTGAATTTCATAAAAAAAGCATGAGATTCAATTTTTGATAAAAGGGCTATTTATTGTGAATTATTGAAGTTCAAAAGCTCAAAAAATAATTGATTTTGGAAGTTTAAAATAGTTTTAGTTAGAAAAACGTTTTTTGGAATGTTTGGGGCATCTTTAACATGTGTTTGATGGATGAAATCAGATTCTAGGCATGCGTAGGAAATTTATATAATTATATTATTAATTTATTAAATTTTACGCTTTGGTGTTCTAAGCGATTTCTATAAATAGGGTGTTTAGGTTAGAATTGAAAATCACACGAGCTAACTGAAGTTTTCTCTCTCTATATTATCGGCGTATTCTTGTGAGTATTTTGAGTATACTTTGAGTATTGTTAGGCGGTGCAAGTTCCTTGACATTATATCCCATATTTCCGACTAGAAGTACTAATCTTTCGAGGTAAGGGATATTATTTTTTTTAATAATGATATTATTTCTTCAATATCATTATGTTGAAATATTGATCTAAAGTTTTTTATCAAATTTGGAACTTTTGGTGTCTGAGTTACTATTCACGTATCTGACCTTTATTCACGTATCTGATGATTATTCACGAATCGACACTTTATTCATCGAAAAATAAAAATTTTCTTTTAAGTCCAAAATATCTATTGCGGATACTAGCTTTGATTGTATCCATGTTTTGATCATTCTTGAATTTTACACCACTTGTGATTATTTTTGAGGTATTTTTGGACGTGGATAAAACAAAGTCTGAATCCTTAATCCTTAATCCTTGTCATTTTGTTTCCACTTGGATTCGTTTCTTTAAAATATTTTTCATCATCTTGATCTTAAATGATGATATTATGGAATATCTTTGGCTTTGTAGTGCAAAGATGAATGATTTCTGAAGAATATCTTTGGCTTTGTAGTGCAAAGATGAGCAGTGTTTAGATGAACATGACCAATCGATGAATATCTTTGGCTGTGGTGCAAAGATGAATATTTGATTCGGATATATATTGATTGATGTTACGGGGGATAAAAGATGAGCGATGAACTTTTAAATTCATACATAGAAGATAGTAGTTTGCATTCTCTACTTAACTCTTCTAATGAATTATTATTTCATTGCGAATATTGATTTAAAATTTGTTGTCTATTGTATTCTATTAGATTTTCCTGTTGAAGACTAACGATAATTTGTTGTATATTATCTTAGTCATAATATTCTTTCTTGAGCTAGTTGAGCTCACCCTTTTCCTTTTGTTCCATTTTTTTCTTCTCGGGAGGCGAGAATATAAGCGAGTGCAGTCGGGTTTTGGAATGAAGGTTCTAGAGAGAGTTGTTTAGTAGTCCTCACCATTTTTGTAAAATAATGTATCAATAAATGTGATGAGGATTTATTTGAGTATAGATATTATCTAGAAGATAATATTTGTATACAAACTTTCTTGTTGTAATAATAAAAGTTTGTTTCGTTGTAATAACTTTCGAGAATGGGTGATGTATACCTATTTTGGGTTGTTTTTTGAGCATCCCAAGACATAAAATATCTTGGTGATCTGTAATTCACGACCTTAAGTGGTTCGGCTTTAATAAAAACTCTTTGTCGAATTGCTTAATGGGACCAAATAGATGCCATTGACTATTTTTAAATAGGAGTCTCTCACGTTTGGTGTTGCATTAATTGCAGAAAGCTCCTAAACATCCCGTCGTTCATCATTTGGTCGGTGTTGTTATTTACATGAGGATTATTGCCTTCCTGATGCACATTATCCTGGTTATTGATCGGTAGTGACTCAACGGTCTCATGTGCTCCATTGCTTATCTCAACATTTTCAGATGTCATTCTCAAGCACTTCCACAAAACAAGGGTTAATTGACATGCCACATATTATCCCTATATTCTGACCGACCAATTAAATAACAAATAACTTAGGTAGGTCATACTAGCAAAGGATTTACCTGTCTCTCCCCTCCTAGTTTTAGCCTCAAATCTCAGCTAGGGATCATATCCCTAAGCTTTGATACAAATTGTGATGCCCCCAAAATAGGTATACACAACTCATTCTGAGTTGCCAAATATATTGTACAGAATTCAAATACAAACTTAATTTACACAATTATTAATTATCGTGTAGAATACGACAAAACATAATCTAAGAGTTTTAACACGAATATTGTCTCGGAGACAATATCTAAACTCAAATGGAGTCCTCATTACAATTATTATCACACTATTTGTAAGTTCCCAACTTTTATGAATAAAGATTAATTTTTCTCGAAATATATTTTTGAATATTATGGTGTGGATTTGATATAATGTTATAGTTGTGGGTAATATTTATAAATTTTACAAAGTAAGCAAGTTGTTATAAAATATTCGATTGGTCGGAGAATATTCGTTTTAATAGGAATATTCGTATGACGGCACAATCATTGGTGGACCCCACAACAAAATTATTATTGGAGTTAGAAAATGACAGAAATATCTTTTTATAAAAATAACGGCAAAAGTTTTACCGTTAACTATTGAAATACCAGGTGATAAAAGTACAGTAATACGCGTGGTTTCATAGTAGCACATGGTATTGATTATTGATGCTTACGTGAGAAGTCACTCAGTTTTGTTCAAATATCGCCACAATAATTGTTGCATAGTATCTCATATTATTCATTCAATTATTGTCACAATATTTTATATTATTAAATCAATAACTGAGATAACACAGTTACTCATATTATTATTTGCATTATTGACGATTTCTAGAAAGTTCTGTAGAGGAAAGGGGTTTGGTCATCTAATTGCGCGCCAATAAGGAGAAATCCTCATCGGAAAGCCTCGTCTTTCCTAGGAATGATCTGGTTGTTAATATTGCAAGTTATAATATTAATGATGAATGTTATTAAAAATGTATTTTTTGAAGCCAAGTGAGTTGAGATAAATAGAGGGAATTTTTATGAAGTATTTGTTGAAAGTTTGGTGTATTATTTGGACCCCCAGTTACCCATTTTTCAAAACTATCGGTAGAAGTTATCTCAATTTTATTATATATATATATATATATATATTATTATGCCTGGTGGGGGGGGGGGAATGTAAGTTCACGGGGAGTGTTATTATATATATATATATAATAAGTTTTGTTTTGTTTTATGAAAAATAGAATATATTATATTTTATTATGTATAGTGTTTGTATAGTGTCTGTATAGTGTTTGAATAGTAAAATCAAAAAAAAATTCATTCGAACGCCTGTGAATTCATCGAATCCCACTGTGCAGTCCGTGATTTTTCCTAAATAGTATCCTTCCATTCTCCTATAAATAGGATGCTTAGTTTAGAATTGAAAATCACACCAGAATCAGAGAATTCTTCTTCTATAATATTGAGCGTATTTCTTTAGAGTTTAAGGAAGCTTTGAGTGTAGAAAATAGTTCAAGTTTTCTTCAAGAATATCCCCGCCCTACTAGTCGGAATACTCTTCTTTTTAAGGTAAGAGATATTATTTTTGTTCAATATTCGTAAGAAATAATATTTTCTTCCATACTCTGTAGTATGTAAGTAATATTATTTCGTTTCAGATTCTGAATTCTACACTCATTTTGTTAAAGTAATTCTTCTATACTCCGTGAAATTAGTAGAATATCCTTGAAATTTATGTTTCATCTAGTATATTTTTACAGAAATATTATTCTGAATATTCTTGATAATTTTTTAACTTTTTTATGTCGGGGTACTATTCACAGAGTACTATTCCTAAAGTACTATTCATGGGGTATTATTCACTCGGGTACTATTCACCCGGGGTACTATTCATGAGAAAAAGTAATTTCTTTTCTGTCCAAATTATTTTTGATACAATATTATTCTTGAATTTTACTCCACAAAGCAGTATTATGTTGACAATTTGGACATTATTGAATTCTAGATAAATTGAATTATAAATCTTTAAAATTTATCATTAATCTCATTTAATTGATTTCTTATATCATTGTCATCATCCTCATGCTTATATTATGATGAAAATCATCTTTGGCCCGTAGTGCATAGATGGACTATTGATTTGTATGATTATTACCAGGGATTATTCGGTATAATCATAACCTGTAATGATACAAATGATGTTGTAAAAGTCCTCATTGGCCCATAGTGCATTGATGGACAGTTGTTGGCATGATCATGACCATTAGTGATAACACTAATATCCTTGGCCCGTGCGTGGATAATTAATTGGATGTGATACTAATGAATATCATTGGCCGTAGTGCATGGATAATTCGATGATGTGGATTATTTATTAAAATTTGAGTCTCGAGGATAAAATTGATGATAAACTTTTAAATCATAGAAGATAGTAGATATCATGCTCTACTTGACTCTTCTAATGGATTGTTTATTCCGCTGCAGTTAAATTTGTTGTCTATTGTATTCTATCAGTTTAACACTGTTGAAGGCTAATGATAATTTATTCTGCATTATCTTAGTCATAATATTTCTTACTGGGCTAGTTGAGCTCACCCTTTTGCTTTCATTATTCTCTTCAGGAAATGAGAACGTAGCCGGGACTAGTCAGAGAATGGAGTGATGGTCCGAGATGGTGGCTGTAGTAGTCCTCACTATTCTATAAAATAGTGTGATAATAATTGTAATGAGGACTTCATTTGAGTTAGGATATTTTCTAGAAGACAATATTTGTGTTTAAACTCTCAGCTACTTTTTTATCGTATTGTATAAATGAAGTTGTATTTAAATTCTATACCATGTATTTAGCAACTCAGAATGGGTTGTGTATACCTATTTTGGGGGCGTCACAGTTGGTATCAGAGCTTAGGGATATGATCCCTGGCTGAGATGTGAGACTAGAACTAGGAGGGGAGAGACGGTTAAATCCTTCACTAGTATGACCTACCTAAGCTTATTTGTTATTTAATTGGTCGGTCAGAATATAGGGATAATATATGGCTTGTCAATTAACCCTTGTTTTGTGGCAGTGTTTGAAAATGACATCCGAGAATGTTGAGATAAGCAATGGAGCACATGAGACCGTTGAGTCACTACCGATCAATAACCAAGATAATGTGCATCAGTAAGGCAATAATCTTCATGTACACAACAACACCGACCAAATGATGAACGACGGAATGTTTAGGAGCTGTCTGCAATTCGTGAAACATTAGGCAAGATAGACTCCTATTCAAAATGCAGGTGGAAACACTGGCAACTCTTGGACGGTCACCGCTAAGCAGTTCAAGGAGCTGGGACAACTGGAGTTTTTGGGAAAGCCAGAACCACTTAATGTAGAGACGTAGATAAAGCAGATCACCAAAATATTTGATGTCTTGGGATGCTCCGAGGAGCAAAAGGTTCCCTTTGCCACCTTCATGTTGAGAGGAGAGGCATATTACTGGTGGGAATCTGTAAAACGTACTGAACCTGCCATACTAAAGATATCTTGGGAGAAGTTCCAAGAACTGTTTAACGATAAGTACTTTCCCAAAAGTATTCATCACATGTAGGAGGTGGAGTTCATCAAGCTAGAGCAAAACAATATGACTGTATCGCAGTACAAGGCTAAATTTGTGGAGTTATCTCGGTTTCCTTCCCATTTAGTAGATAATGAGGAGAAAATGACGTGATTGTTTCTGCCAGGTTTGAGACCCAAAATACGTCAATATATTATTTCTCAAAAACTTTGCTTGTATTCAGATGTTGTGAATATGGCTCAGTTATTGGAGCGCGATAATGAGTCAACCCAACCTAGAGAGAGCAGCCGACAAATCGATAATACCAGTGGCAGCAATCATCAAAGCGGTGACAACAAACGTGGAGGGAACAACATGCTAGAAATGGTAACTCTTGGACGGTGGAAATTTCAAGAAGAGAATGTTCAACAATGATGCAAAGACAGCAGCACTAGCACCCATTTTCAAGGAAGGAGAACGACTACAAATTGAATGTTTCAAATGCGGAGGGGAGGGACACATCAGTCCAAACTGCACAATGCAGTCCAAAGAATGTTATAATTACGGAAGAGAAGGTCACCTAGCCTGATTTTGTCATGTAGTGAAGTCAAGTCTAGCTGGGATGGAGGCACTAAAAGCCGTCCCAGACAAGTCAAAACCAGTAGTTCAAGGGAGAACATTTTTCGTGACCTCCCAAAAAGTGAGGAACCCGAATGAAGTTATCACGTGTAAGCTAATCATAAACTCTTGCGAAGTCTATACCTTATTGGATACCGGTTCTACCCATTATTTTATTTCTATTACTTGCGCTCAACATTTAAATTTGACTCCGGAGAAATTAGACTTTGACTTATCTGTTGAAACTCTGTTGGGAGAAACCTTCATTACATCCACTGTTTATAAGTCTTGTTTGATTCAAATCGGTACCCTCATGTTACCTATCGATCTAATCACTTTGAAAATACTTGCATTTGATGTGATTTTAGGGATTAATTGGTTAACTACTCATCATGCTAAAATTGATTATTTTCATAAGGTTGTTAGCTTTCATATTCCTAACCAACCTATTATGCGAATTCAAGCAACCAAACCACTAAAGTCAATCACTGTCAGATTAAGCCATAACGCTATTCATTTATTGAAAGCATTCTTAGCCCATGTCACGGATTTAAATAAAAATATGTCAGATTTGAATGATATTTTTATTGTTATTAAATTTCTTGACGTATTCCCTGAAGAACTTTCTGGCTTACCCCCAGAGCGTGAAATTGAATTTTATATCGACCTTAAACCCAGTACAAAACCCATTTCCAAAATCCCATATCGAATGGCTCCTATTGAACTTCAAGACTTAAAAACCCAATTGCAGGAGTTGTTAGACATCGGTTTCATTAAATCTAAATACGTCTCCTTGGGTGCTCTGTTTCATTCACGAAGAAGAAAGATGGAAGTATGCGACTTTGTATTGATTATCGGGAGTTGAACCATATCACTATCAAAAATAGGTACCCGTTGCCACGCATTGATGACTTGTTTGACTAGTTGTAAGGTGTCAAATTCTTTTCAAAGATCGATCTTCATTCCGGATATCATCAGTTGAAGATTAAAACTGATGACATTCCAAAGACTACTTTCAGAACTCGGTACGGGCATTAAGAATTCCTAGTTATGTCTTTTGGATTGACTAATGCTCCTGCTGTCTTCATGGATATGATGAACCAAGTATTCAAGGAATATTTGGATCATTTTGTGGTTATCTTTATTGATGACATCCTCATTTACTCCAAAAGCTTCGTGAAAACAAGCTTTATGCCAAGTTGAAGAAATGCGAGTTCTGGCTTGAGGAGGTAGCATTCCTTGGGCGCGCGATATCAAGTCACGAAATATCTGTTGACCCAGTGAAGATTGAAGCAATATAAAGCTGGGAGCAACCTAAGTCAGTGACCGAAGTACGTAGCTTTCTGAGCTTAGCTGGTTATTATCAGAGATTCATAGAAGGGTTTTCTCGAATCGCTACTCCATTAACTCAGCTGACTCGAAGAGACACAAAATTCGGTTGGAGCGAGGAATATGAGAAGAGTTTTCAAGAACTCAAGAGGAGACTCATTTCAGCTCCTGTTCTGATAATACCATCTAGTTCAGAGGGATTTTTCATCTACAACGATGCTTTAGGTAGAGGGTTAAGATGTGTTCACATGCAACATGGGAAAGTTATAGCCTATGCCTCATGATAACTCAAAGAATATGAGAGGAATTATCCTACTCATGATCTAGAGTTGACAGCTGTCGTTTTTGCGCTTAAAATATGGAGGCATTACCTGTATGGGGAGAAAGTGGAGATCTATACGGATTATAAAAGCCTCAAATATTTCTTCACCCAAAAGGAAATCAACATGCGGCAACGACGTTGGCTCGAGCTGTTGAAAGATTACGATCATACCATTCAATACCATCTTGGAAAAGCGAACGTGGTAGCTGATGCGTTGAGTAGAAGATCATATGTGGGTACGAGTGCGATATTGTCAACGCAAAGGCCCATTTGGTATGACTTACAAAAGATGGAGATAGAGTTAAAGACTCTAGGGACCCATGTGATGATGTCAAATATACGAGTAGAATTGACTTTAATCGATAAAGTTAAAGCTGCTCAAGCTATAGACTTGGAACTGATGTGTATGAGGAAGAAAGTACAAGAAGGTGCTATTCTGGAAGCAAGAATAGATGAATAAGGAATACTTCGAGTCAATTCCAGACTTTATGTTCCTAATGACTCTGATTTGAAGTATAAAATCATGATGGAGGCGCATAATACACCGTTTGCAAACCATCTTGGGATTACCGAAATGTATCGTGATCTTCAACATACATTTTGGTGGAGAAATATAAAGAGATAGATAACGGAGTTTATCTCAAGGTGTCTAACTTGTCAACGTGTCAAGGCGAAGCATCAAGTGCCAAAAGGTCCATTGCATCCACTTAAAATTCCAGAATGGAAGTGGGAGCACATTAACATGGATTTTGTTACTGGTCTTCCCAAGGTTTCTCAAGGCATAGATGTAATTTGGGTCATTATTGATAGATTAACCAAGTCTGCTCATTTCTAACCTATACGAGAAACTTATTCACGTTAACGTCTTGCTCGTATATACATAAATGAGATTTTAAGACTGCATGGTATGCCAGTATCCTTAGTTTCTGATCGAGACCCAAGATTCACTTCACAATTTTGGGTTAGTTTGCAAAAAGCTATGGGCATGGATTTATGTTTTAGTTCGGCATATCATCCTCAAATGGACGGACAGTTAGAGAGGACTATTCAAACTCTTGAAGATCTATTAAGACTTTGTGTCCTTGACTTCAAGGAAAATTGGGACAAGTTCTTGCCATTGGTGGAATTCTCCCACAACAATAGTTATGAAGAAAATATCAGCATGGCTCCATTCGAGGCGTTGTATGGACGCAAGTGTCGTTCTCTAGTATGCTGGGATTAGGTGGGTGAAGCAACGTTGTTAGGACCGAAATTGGTATGCATTACTACGGAAAAGATTCAAATGATCCGACAACGTATAAAGACCTCACAAGATCGACAAAAGAGTTATGATGATCTTCATCAAAAGGACATGGAATTCAATGTCGGAGATCATATGTTGTTACGTGTTTCTCTATGGAAGGGAGTTACGAGATTTGGAAAGAGAGGAAAGCTCAATCCTTGATTCATTGGCCCATTTGAAATCCTCGATCGAGTAGGAACTGTTGCCTATAGACTCGCCTTACTACCAAGTATGTCTCGTGTTCATAACATTTTTTACATATCTATGTTACATAAATATTTGGAAGACCTGAACCACATTATTGAATTAGAACCAGACAAGATAGAGGAAGATTTAATGTATGAAGGGGTACCTGTTAAAATCTTAGATAAGAAGGAACATATTCTACGCTCCAAGGTTATACCTCAAGTCAAAGTTTTGTGGAGAAACCATGATGTTGAGGAAATAACCTAGGAGTTAGAATCAGAAATGAAATCAAGGTATCCTCAACTCTTCGACATACCAGGTATGTACCCCAATTTCAAGGACAAAATTTCATAAGAAGGGGGGGTTGTAAGACCCCAACTTTTATGAATAAAGATTAATTTTTCTTGAAATATATTTTTGAATATTATGGTGTGGATTTGATATAATGTTATAGTTGTGGGTAATATTTATAAAATTTGCAAAGTAAGCAAGTTGTTATAAAATATTCGATTGGTCGGGGAATATTCGTTTTAACAGGGAATATTCGTAAGACGGCACAATCATTGGTGGACCACATAACGAAATTATTGTCGGAGTTAGAAAAAGATAGAAATATCTTTTTATAAAAATAACGGCGAAAGTTTTACCATTATCTGTTGAAATACCCGGTGATAAAAGTACAGTAATACGGGTGGTTGCATAGTATCACATGGTATTGATTATTGATGCTTACGTGAGAAGTCAATAAGTTTTGTTCAATTATTGTCGTAGTAATTACTGCATAGTATCTCACGCTATTCATTCAATTATTGTCATAATATTTTATATTATTAAATCAATAATTGAGATGACACAGTTGTTCATATTATTATTTGCATTATAGACGATGTCTAGAAAGTTCTGTCGAGAAAAGGGGTTTGGTCACCTAATTGCGCGTCAATAGGGAGAAATTCTTATCGGAAAGCCTCCTCTTTCCTGGAAATGATCTAGTTGTTAATATTGCAAGTTATAATATTAATGATGAATGTTATTAAAAATGTATTTTGTGAGGCCAAGTGAGTTGAGATAAATAGAGAGAATTTTTATGAAGTATTTGTTGTAAGTTTGGCGTATTGTTTGGACCCCCACTTGCCCATTTTTTAAAACTGTCGGTAGAAGTTATCTCAGTTTTGTTATATATATATATATATATATATATAAGTATTATATATATATTATATAATAAGTTTTGTTTTTTTATGAAAAATAGAATATATTATATTTTAATATGCATAGTGTCTGCATAGTATTTGCATAGTAAAATCAAAAAAAAAAATCAGTCGAACGCCAGTGAATTCATCGAATCCCACTGTGCAGTCTGTTATTTTTCCTAAATAGTATCCTTCCATTCTCCTATAAATAGGATGCTTAGTTTAGAATTGAAAATCACACCAGAATCAGAGAATACTTCTTCTATAATATTGAGCGTATTTCTTTAGAGTTTAAGGAAGCTTTGAGTGTAGAAAATTGTTCAAGTTTTCTTCAAGAATATCTCTGCCCTACCAGTCAGAATACTCTTCTTTTTAAGGTAAGGGATATTATTTTTGTTCAATATTCGTAAAAAATAATATTTTCTTTCATACTCTGTAGTATGTAAGTAATATTATTTCATTTCAGATTTCAAATTCTACACTCATTTTGTTAAAGTATTGCTTTTATACTCTGTGATTAGTAGAATATCCTTGAAATTTGCGCTTCATCTAGTATATTTTCACGGAAATATTATTCTGAAAATTCTTGATAATTTTTAAACTTTTCATGTCGGGGTACTATTCATAGGGTACTATTCCCGAAGTACTATTCACTCGGGTACTATTCACCCAGGGTACTATTCATGAGAAAAATTGATTTCTTTTCTGTCCAAATCATTTTTGATACAATATTATTCTCGAATTTTACTCCACAAAGAAATATCATGTTGACAATTTAGACATTATTGAATTATGGATAAATTGAATTATAAATCTTTAAAATTTATCCTTTCTCTCATTTAATTAATTTCTTATATCATTTTCATCATCCTCATGCTTATATTGTGATGAAAGTCATCTTTGGCATGTAGTGAATAGATGGACTGTTATTGGTATGATTATGATCAGGGATTATTCAGTATAATCATGACCTGTAATGTTACAAATGATGTGGTAAAAGTCATCATTGGCTCGTAGTGCATAGATGGAAAGTTGTTGGCATGATCATGACCATTGGTGATAACACGAATATCCTTGGCCCGTAGTGCATGGATAATTCGTGGTTGTGATACTAATGAATATCCTTGGCCTGTAGTGCACGTAATTTAGTGATGTAGATTATTTATTAAGCTGAGTCTCAGCGATAAAATTGATGATAAACTTTTAAATCATAGAAGATAAGACATATCATGCCCTACTTGACTCTTCTAATGGATTATTTATTCTGCTGCAGTTAAACTTGTTGTCTATTATATTCTATCAGTTTAACACTGTTAAAGGCTAACAAAAATTTATTCTGCATTATCTTAGTCATAATATTTCTTTACTGGGCTAGTTGAGCTCAACCTTTTGCTTTTATTGTTCTCTTCAGGAAATGAGAACGTAGTTGGGACTAGTCGGGGAATGGAGTGATGGTCTAAGAAGGTGGCTGTAGTAGTCCTCACTATTATATAAAATAGTGTGATAATAATTGTAATGAGGACTCCATTTGAGTTTGGATATTGTCTAGAAGATAATATTCGTGTTAAAACTCTCAGCTACATTTTTATCGTATTGTATAAATGAATTTGTATTTAAATTTTATACCATGTATTTGGCGACTCAGAATGGGTTGTGTATACCTATTTTGGGGGCATCACACTATTTTATAGAATAGTGAAGACTACTATAACCACCATCTTGGACCATCACTCAATTCCCCGACTAGTCCCATCTATATTCTCATTTCCTGAAAAGAATAATGAAAAAAAAGGGTGAGCTCCACTAGCCCAGTAAAGAATATTATGACTAAGATAATACAGAATAAATTATCCTTAGCCTTCAATGGTGTAAAATAGATAGAATACAATAGACAACAAATTTAACTGCAGCGTAAGAAGCAATCCATCAGAAGAGTCAAGTAGAGCATGATGTCTACTATCTTCTATGATTTAAAAGTTCATCATCAATATTTTATCTCTGTAACACATCTCAATAAATAATCCACATCACCGAATAATTATCTATGCATTACGGGCCAAGGATATTCGTTAGTATCACATCCATGAATTATCCATGCACTACGGGCCAAGGATATTCGTTATTATCATTGGTGGTCATGATCATGCCAAACAACTGTCCATCAATGCACTACGTGCCAATGAGGACTTTTATCACATCATTTGTAATATTAAAGGTCATGATTATACCGATACATAATTCCTGGTCATAATCATACCCATCAACAGTCCATCTATGCACTACAGGCCAAATATAACTTTTATCACAATATAAGCATGAGGATGATGACAATGATATAAAAATTCTTCAATTAACTAAGAGCAAGGATAAATTTAAGGATTTATAATTCAATTTATCCATAGTTCAAGAATGTCCAAATTGTCAACATGATAACTGCTTTATGGAGTAAAATTCCAGAATAATATTCATGTATCAAAAATAATTTGGACATAAAAGAAATTAATTTTTATCGTGAATAGTACCCCAGGTGAATAGTACCCGAGTGAATAGTATCCTGTGAATAGTACTTCGTGAATAGTACCCTTGCATGAAAAGATTAAAATTTAATAAGAATGTTCAAAAAAATATTTTTGTGGAACGATACTAGATGAAGCGAAAATTTCAAGGATATTCTACTAATTTCAAGGATTATAGAAGCAATACTTGTGACACCCCCAAATCTAGGTACTTTATTCCCACAAAATTTGATTCTCACTAATCAAACATTCACACTATCTACCCAAATAAAACAATATTTGAATCATAAAACCTCCCCTTAAATAAGGTTACATCATTAAGTTCAAAAAATCCTAGGTTATCTAACCTTTAAACATCATTCAAAAGCGGAACTAAGTTATTACATAACATCGTCAAGATAAAGTCTAAGATTATCATAACAAATAAAAATCTAATATCATAATCATAATCAAAATTATAAGTCTTCATCACTTGTACATTTTTTCCTTTCCTTTGCTAGTCGAAGGTTCATCTACCTTCTCCTCTTTAGCTGCAATGAATTTGTAAACATACAAGAGTGAGTAAAACAATTGCTCACTAGATATAATAGAGAATCAACAGGAGTATAACAATAATAACTGCCAATAATAGGCTCATCAAGACTGAATAGTACTCTAACAATGATAATCAAAAACTGGAATCCAAAATATGGAATATACATCACTGAGGGTCATAAGACCATGAACTACGTCCACAGTTGCAAGTAATCTTTCAACTCCAACTTTAACAGTCATAAGACTATAATGACCTCGTACTTAGGGGGATCAGCCCTTCGTACCATGTATTGTGCACAAACATTTAACGATACGCGTAAGTTATCCCCTAATATTAATAGGGTTGTTCATCTCAGTATTTACAGTACAAGTCCGCACCAAAGAAAGTTTGGTTTGGGTAAGCTTTCAAGGGTAATTTGAAGTTTAACGAACATCAACTAGAGGACTAGTTGAATCAATAGTGTTTGATAATACATCAGTTGATCAATAATAATATGAAACAATGAATAAGTGTAAACGAACTGTCTATACTTGATCTCATGCTTAGAAACAACTACAAAGCATAAGTATTGAGTGACAATAATAAACCTTGCTTGAATAAAATTAAGCTAGGACTATGAATCATTGAATAAACATTAAGTAATAGCAAGCTAAAAATAAAGCTCACTTATCATGAAAATGACTTGTGTCAAGTAAATGAACTATAATAATTCGACATTTGAGATTAGAATTCAAGAAAACTGCATTCATAATATCCGAATAACAATAATGAAACTTGTCTAACAATAAACAAGTTAGAATGCATCAATAAGTATTGGATTTCAAACTTGTTTGAAGAAAATAATGTCATAGCTAGATTATTCAAATCATGATTAAGAATACAATAGTTCGTTTAACGAAACTTTAAAGTAAGAACTAGTTCAACGTGAATGTAAGGATAAAAGGCTTGCTCAATGTAAAAAGAGTGTTTAGAAACTTGCTCAATATAAATATAGAGTTAGAAAACTTGCCTTGAGCGTAAGCTATAAAATTAAACTCACGATCACCTACATATAATTTTAGAACCACAATATCTATTAGATATGCTAACATACCAAAACATGTTCATTACCATTCACATTTCAGAAACTCTAAGTGTTTAACTTCGCAACACTTATCCAATGTTCATTAGGTATACTAAATTATCACATAACGCATTCTCGACTGACTAATCATTTTTCAACTTTGAATTCACTAACCACAATTCACTATGTTATGTTAACCTTAACATTACCCATTTAACATACTAACAAAATTTTAGGCCATACTATGATGCTATCCCAAGTCTGCAGATATGAATGAAGCGGAATCTCAAACCAAGGTATGGCACTTTAATCCACATTCATACAAAGGCTTGGGACCCGGTAGCATTTCGCCGTTTTTGCCTTAACACTTAGGCGTAAATATGCAAGTTCGAACAGAACACGGAGAGGCTAATGAACAATGGCCAACTTTAGCCCAACAAACACAAATTTCACCCACCAAACAGTGAAATTAACACGTAAGATAAATATACAACTATCATAAATATGATTGCTCACATTTACAACCAATTGGAACAATTTAACACCAACTAAAGCTATTTTAATTTCTCAAAATTCATGTTTTTCATATAAAACTCCATTTTTTGATATTCATTCTAGAAATCATCACTGTGATTTCATTACTTGACCAAATTACTCCATTCAAACTACGTTACGTTCGTATCTCAATGAACTACCATATTCAAACTTCAATTTAAAGTTTTACATAAGAATTGGCTACTAAAATTGATACTTACATGATTATATATGAAAACATGTATATACTGACAAAAATTTCTTCCTATTGTAAACCAAAATTAGCATACGATTATTGTTTAAACACAATATCTAATCATTATAAGCGTGTATAACCCCCATAACTTAGTTATATAACAACAATTCGGAAGAAATATAATTCACAAAGTATAGCAAAACTTCGTCGAGATACTCATAAACATAAATAATATCAGAATGATAAAACATACCTTCAATTAGCGTGTAATTCTTGCTACGATCACTGGAATATGCTCACTTTCTCTCTCAAATTCTCTCAAGTTTCACAATTCTCTGAACTCTCTCACAACTCAATATGCTAGAATGTGTATAGCTAGGCCAAATAACCTTAAGCGTATTTTACAAACTGACAAACCCTTAACACTAATACTAATTACATTATCAGTTATAACGCCTAAGTTATAAATATATATTATATTTATTATTTAATTACTTTATTTATTTTATTTTATTTCAAAGCTAGAAATTTCAAAAGCCATAAGGCTTGTTTGGCAACCCATATAAGTTTTAAAGAATTAAAATACTTAAGTCTTGTTTGACAAAAACTAATTTAAATCCTTTTTAATTTATTTTAATAAACACTTTAGTTTACAAACTATAATCACATATTATTTTCATATCCAATATTAACCCATTAAATTAATCACATACTATATTTTAATTAAATATAGCCATTTAGCAAATATCACCAATTTATAATTTTCATTATAACTTTATTTAATAATTTAACATCATCTAAATTATTAAATCAACACAACCACATAACACCTCATGCTATAATACAAACCTCTAAATTATAAATTAATTTAATTTAGAAAGTTCTCTAATCATTTAGATTCATCAACTATCACATCAATAAAATATTTATTTAACAATAAACACCTCAAATAATATTTATATAACTCGATAAATATTTAAATTACACTTTGAAATTTAGATATCGTTACAATACTTATCAAAATAAGTGTAGAATTAGGAATATGAAGCGAAATAATATTACTTACATATTACAGTATGGAAGAAACTATTATTTCTTACGAATATTGAACAAAAATAATATCCTTTACTGAATATTGAACGAAAATAATATTCCTTACGAATATTGAACGAAGATAATATCTCTTTCGAATATTAAACAAAAATAATATTCCTTATGAATATTGAACAAAATAATATTCCATACGAATACGAAAAACAATATCTCTTATGAATATGAAATAAATAATACCCCTTACCTTAAAAAGAGAGTACTTCTGACTGGTATAACGGAGATATTCTTGAAGAAAACTTGCACTATTTGCTACCACTTAAAGTTTCTTTAAACTCAAAAGAAATACGCTCTATATTATAGAGGAAATAATTATGGACTGCACAATAAAACTTTCACGGACGCGCAAAAAATTCTGTAGAAAATTTGATTTTCACTATACAGCACTATGCAAATACTATGTAGTACTATGCAAACACTATGATGTACTAGTACTATGCAACACTATGCTGTACTATGCAATATAAAATAAAAACTGAGATAACTTTCTACCGACGATTTTGAAAACTGAGTAAGTGGGGGTCCATGTAATAAGCCAAATTTATAATAAATACTTCATGAAAACCCCTTTTATTTATCACAAATCACTTGACTAAACATATTTTTAATCTTTCAACATTCTTTTATCATTAATATTACAACTCACAATATTAACAACCAGATCATTTCTAGGAAAGAGGGGGTTTTCCAATAAGTACTTCTCCTTATTGGCGCTCAATTAGATGACCAACCCCTTTTCCTCGATAGAACTTTCTAGACATTGTCAATAATGCAAATTATAATATGAATAAATGTGTCGTCTTTTTATTGATTTAATAATATAAAATATTATGCAACCGATACTGTAACAATAATTGAATCAATAATATGAGATACTATGCATCAACTACTGTTGCAATAATTGAATAAAACTGAGTGATTTCTTACGTAAACATCAATAATCAAAGATACTTTACAATACCGTGTGCTACTATGCAACCATGCGCATTACTGTACTTTTATCACCGGGTATTTCAACAGTTTAACGGTAAAAGTTTTGCCGTTATTTTTATAAAAAGGTTATTTTTTTTGCTTTCTAAATTCGACAATAATTTTGTTGTGGGGTCCACCAATGATTGTATCGTCGTACAAATATTCCCTAATAAAACGAATATTCCCCGACCAAATGAATATTTTATGACAACTTGCTTACTTTGCAAAATTTATAAATATTACCCACAACTATAACATTATATCAAATCCATACCTTATTATTCAAAATAACATTTAGAGAAAACTAAATCTTTATTCATAAAAAGTTGGGGTCTTACAGAATGCTTCTAAACACAATATAGTTAATATGCATGCTTATATGACTTGATAAAAATTATTCAACTTAGTAAATGCCTATATTTTACCATGCTAAACGTATTAATATGAAAAAAACTTATTTATGAGACAATCATTTGGCACCCTTTTTTTCTAGTTTATTCATCATATTTGAGGACAAATGAGCATGGGTTTTTTTTAAAAATGCACATGGTGATTTGGCTGCCATTGTGACTTACTTTTAATGTTTAATATTTATATCTTGACTTTGGGTTGGTGTGCTATTGAATGGCCACCTAGTTATGCCTATGTTCATGTGGACAATTTGTTTTACAAAGGAGACTTTGGCGAAATGTTTTCACGATTCTGGGCATTTAATGAACATTCAATTTTAATTCTACTAGGGATGTGTGTTAAATTAATGCATATATTAGGACTTAGACTATGCATGAAGCAATGATTTGAATTTAATAAGTTTTAAGTTTAAGACTTACCTAACCCTTTCCGAGGTGTTTTGGAGATTTTGTTCAGGTTATGAATTCAGATAGACCGAGTAGCTCTCGCACAATCTCCACAGGTGTGAGGAGGAGAGCTTTTGATGTTCCTAGACCTCGAGCAGCCCAGCAGCCTCGCTGGTTGACTTAGTTAGTTATTCATCCTATCTAGGTCGATAGTCTGGATGTTGTAGATGAGGAGGATGATGTTCTTATTGACGAACCAACTCCTTCTACTTCCATTCCCTGCCGAGAGCATCCAGCTATTAATGTGATAATTTTAGATCTTTTGGATAATTTGAGTCGTCATCCCTCGATCTACCTTAATGTGAATGAGGTAATAGCCGTTTCCATTTTTACCTTTCTTCTTTTCCCACTTTCGGAATAATGGCTTAATCTTGTTTTGCAATTTGATGTAGGTTCCCGGCTTTACTCAGCCCAGGGGGAACTAGTTTAACATTCACTCCTTATACCAGACCCTTCATCTAGAGTACCAGGCTATTGTCCATTCTTGGGATTTTGAGGCCTTCTTTTCTATTCCTCCCCATCGTTGCCCTTGGGGTTATCTGAGGGCTTTATCAAAGCGATGGTTCCACCAGACTCAGTCTCTCCATTTGTTGGACTATGAGGTGATGATGACACCAATGGACTGGCGATTCATCATGGGGTTGGAGTTTACATGGGCGTCAGTGCCTTTGGTGGCTGACATTTTACCGACTACCATTCGATCCCTTTTAGGAGTTCTTGCCATGACTCTTAAGGGTTAAACCGTCCACTTTGGGCCCTTGAGTGTGGATGCCACGAGTGGGGCTTTGACTGAGCCTCTGCCTGATGATCAGAGGGTTAGAGATCGCATTCTTTGGCGACTGTTCTTGATAATCATCAGGGGTTGTTTCCTAATGGACAACTCCTCAACGGTCTCTTTTGCTTTAGTTAGCGCCACGCGTGATATGGATCGCATCAAGGATTTTGATTGGGGTTTATTCACCTTTGCTTATTTTTTTTGTGGGATGCGCCTATGGTCAGAGGGCGTGACAAAGGCTTGGCTAGGCTTTTACCCATTTTTTCTGGTGAGTAACTTTTCTTTATCTCCTAATTTCCTCTATTCGGGCGAACAAGCTTCATAACTGATGATATTTAATCTTTACATTTGCAGTTTTGGGCCTATATAAGGCTTTTTTGAGGGTGGCTTTCCGACTAGGGTAGAGTTTGTATTATCCACTTGTCGGATTCCTCTCTTGACCGATGGAGGCTGGGAGCTCTACTTGGGAGAGTGTGTTATTAGGAACATCATTGGGGAAATTCGTATTCCATTCTCTCCTCCTGCTAGATGACATTGGTCTTTATCTCAGACAGTCATAGAGATTCCCATGATGGGCTTGGATGGCTTTACTTTATCAGAGGGCCCTTACACTCAGTATACCTTCCATCGCTGGTGGACTCCTCGCACTATTGGAGCTCAAACTCGTGCCACTCAGTTCATGAGGGATATGGTTCCTAGGTCTGTGATGATGACAGAATGGATCGCCTGTGTCTGAGAGCCCACTCATTTAGCGCATATTGATAGCTTGAACCAGAGGTTGGATCGGGCACACTTTTTCATCTGGCATTTGGGCAGAGATCTGTCAGAGGCAGATTCTTTTGATCCCTCCAGCTCTGGCGTTGGCCCTTCAGGTGGCTTATATTCTGATAGTTTCACCAAAGCAGATCCCTCTTTGTATCGATCTGATGTTCCATCTGGCAGAGATATAGTGACTCAGGAGGAGTTACATCAGGTTGATCGATTGGATGATGTAGACATCATAGATTTCTTTAGATAGATTTCTCATTATCTTTTTTAATAGGCCTCTGTTAGATATTGGGCGGTTGTGCCCCATCTCTCGTTATATATTTTGATAGGCCTCTGTTAGATATTGGGTAGTTGTGCCCCATTTCCCTGTACTTTTTATTTTTAGTTGTAGATAGAGATGATGTATTTAATTCTTATTAGATGATAATGTATCTCTGAATGTATGTATAATGCTTTCTATTCCTTGCATCATATTATCATTTATCATTGTCATTTATCATGATGCATGCATTATGTCATGGATGTGCATTCACATAGGTGAGTTTAGCATTGACCCCTGGATGGTCTTATGATACGGTTTTATAGATGTCTTCATCTAACGTCAGTCAGATTGAGCACACACCACCCATACTGATAGCCTTTTCTCTGAGATCATGGTATGGTAGTTTGCCTCCCACAGATCAAGTGATAGTTGATCAGATATTGAGACATTCCATGACTATTTTGATGTTCCATGTACCATTGGGTTTTGTAGATGGCATGCTATCTTGTTGGATACCTAAGAGACAGGTTTCCATATTTGATATCCACGAGCTAGCTCCTACGCTAGAGGAGTATGAGCGCATCACTGATTTGCCATTGGATCAGCCTTGTGCTAGGATAACTATCGGTGATATGAGATGACAATTTATGACACTGGCCGGCTTAAGATGCAGGGTTATCATGGATGAGATCACTTCAGGGCATGCGGTGTCCTTAGATTTCTTGATTGGTCGATTTGGATTGTCGGACAGCTATTTATGGCATTTAGGAGACTTCACCATTACTGAGGATGAGTGGCAGGTTGCTCGCATAGATATTCTATTGATGTGCATCGTGGCCTATTTGTACATGTCGCTATATATGGACCATCTGAACATTGGCCTGATTACAGTGATATGTGCTCTCAGGGAGAGTGGCACTATCTTGCCCATGATATTGGTGGAGACCTTGAGGTTAGCCACATTTTTCCATACCCATCATGTGGGGTTTTTCAGAGGCAGTGCCGTCTTGATGTACGCATAGTTTATGACCCATTTAAGACCGATCGACACTTTTAGACATCATGGGTATTGCTTTACTCATGAAAAAGCCATGTCTTATTCTTTTCGGCCGGATGAGTGTACAGAGGCATCATCCTGGTCAGCTTTTATGACAGTGATCAAGGATCCATTTGTGATATTGCCCTATTCAGGACTCAGCTCTCCTTATAGATTTATTACTCATGCGATTGAGAGGAGTGACCACGTATCATCCACTGGCTGTTATGGGATAGTTTAATCAGTTTTAGGATATTCACCCCATTGATGGGGTTTTGAGTCAGCGACTATCAGCTCCGTTTTTGTCAGCAGATAACTTGACCAGGATTTCTGATTGTTGGACTCATCGTGAGAAGGCTGATCTTTAGATTATTCTGCATGGCTGGAGGCTGATATTGCATTGGTTATTGTTGTTCACTCTGAGCCGAGTATTGATTTTGAGATGATGAGCCAATAGAGGACCCTAATTCTTCCATCACGGAATAGCTATTTATTGGTTTGACAATAGCATTAGTCAGTGACACCCCTATCACTTCTACTGCTATGACTCCACTTTCTGTAGAGTCTTTAGAGTAGGTGATTCATCGGATTACCTTTGAGAGGGATCAGGTTAGAGCACTGATGTTGACAGCCCTTTCTGGATGGGATGCCACTTTTACTGAGAGGGATGAGGCTCGAGCTTGTCGGGATGTCGTTTTTGTTGAGCAGGATGATGCTCGAGCTACTCGGGACGTAGCTTTTGTTGCGAAGGATGATGATCAAGCTACTCGGGATGCTTCCATTGCTGATAGTACTGCACTTAGATCCTACATGGCTAGCATTATTATAGATATGAGTGCATTCATAGATGACCATGGTAGCACTATGTAGATGGTTGTGGATCTTCTGGCTTGCATGGAGACCTTAGGGAAGAAGCTTATAGATTCGCCTCCATCTTTTGAGAGGGATGCCATGTTGGACTTGATATCCCGTTTATCTGCGGGTTTATAGACTAGCTTTCATTTTCCTGCATAGACTAGGTTAGCCATTTTGTTCATGAACAAGATACATTGTATATATATCAAACAATATTTATATGGCAAGGAAATATATTTTGATTCACTTCCCTTTTAGATATGTCTTGCCACTTACTTGATAGTTTCCATTTTCCTTATGACATGTTAACTTGATGTATCACAAACTCTTCCTTGATGGATTGACATTAAGATGTCCTAGGATTTTTCAGAATGGGTCGTTGATCTTTTGGCTTTTCTGGTGTACTAGCTTTTGGTGTCTTGGAATTGATCCTTTGATATTGTTAAGGTTTAGGCAAAGTGTTTGGTTTTCTTTCGAGGATTCGACCACACCATAGATGGTTGCCTACGTACTTCCCTAGATGAGAGATCAGGTCTTACGTAGTTCAAGCTTACCTTGAATGGTTTTGAGTTTGAGCTTGGTTTGAGGGGTTTTTAGATTTTTTTAGTTTGATTTGAAGGGTTTTCTGGAATTTTTTGTCTAGTTTGATCACACCATAGATGGCTACCTACGTATCTCATTGATGAGGGGAGATCATGTCTTTCGTATTTCAGGCTTTGTAGTGAAACCTAAATTGACTTGATTGATTTTTTTCAGGACCAGGTTGGTGGTTTGCAAGCATTTCAGACATATTACCTCTTCACGGTCTCTAAGTTGATAAGCTGAGGAAATTCTTCGCCATCCATTTCTTACAGTCTGAGGGCTCCTCCTGTCAATACTTCCTTGACAATGAAAGGGCAAACTTTCCTTTAGATTGATCTTGATTAACAAGGACTCTCTTCAACACCAAGTCATTTTCTTTAAATTATCAAAGTCGTACTTTCTTGTTATATAACCGAGCAATACTTTGCTGATATAATTACCCATGAAAGATAGTTATAGCCTTTTTCTCATCTATCAAAGATAATTGGTGGTATTTCTCTTGCAACCAATGATCTTCCTCTATCTGAGTATCTATTAACACTCTTAATGACTCCATTTCTACTTCTATAGGGAGTACTACTTCCATGCCATAGACCAATGAGTAAGGGTAGCCCTAGTAGAAGTGCGCATTGACGTTCTGTAGGCTAGTAGAGTCAGAGGCAATAAGTCATGCAATCCCTTATGATTGACGGACATTTTTTGCATAATTTTCTTAATATTCTTGTTGGTTACTTTAACAACACCATTCATTTTGGGATGATAGCACAGACTTAAATCATATAAATGAGATTATAGCATTCGAATCACACTTCTAATTCTTACCAATAACAAGTTTCAATTGTTATGTAACTTACTTATCACATAACATGTCTAATCATTTTTTTCCTATAAGATTAAGTTACAATTGCATTTAATGCACTTAATAAATAAAATCACATTTCTGGGCAAAACTACAAGTGGTGAAAGTGGCAGCCTGACTTCATTTTGAATTGGGAACCTGTGTTGCGGTGTTGATCCGCACGCAGACTCGATCCGGTGTTGCGGCCATCTATCTAGCTATGACGTTCCACTTGTTCCTTGAAAGCGGCGTTACAACTTTCAACATTGGCCTTGCTGACAAGCAGACGCAATGCTCAAATCAAATCTTTGCGGCAATACCATCACAGCCCAGCGGTAATAGTTCGCGAAAAACACATAGCAAAGCCAAATATGCCCAAAAACTCCGCTCAAACAACAAGTTTAACGCACTCAGATCATATATACTTTACAGAAACATAAGCCAAAACTTTTTGACATCCTAAGCGAATTCAATCACTGTAAATTCATTTCTTAACCAAATTAATCAGTTCAAATTACATTCTTTTTGTTTCTTCATGTATTTTTCAATGAAGAACAATGAAGAACATAAACAAATAATTAAAGGTTAGATTACTACATTCAATCTCTTGTTTTAGCCAACAATGATGATAGCAATTCTTTGTTTTCTCCAACTCACAAATAATTTTCTCTTCTTTCGTCTCTATTTTCTTTTTTCTCTCCTCTAAACTATACGTAACATATAAACTGACATATACATACAAAATATAAACTGATATAATAATATAATATACATTAATACGTAATATAAAATGATGTCAATTATAATTGTTTTTAAATTCAAAAGCTATAAGGCTTTATTTGTCAAAATTACATTAAACCTCTTGTAATTTATTTTAACAACTCCTTTACCATATAGTTTATTTGTCACACTCATTCTATTAAATTATAGTTAATATTAACTTATTAAATCAAATTGCTACATAATTATAATTTTCATTCTAAATTATAATTTTATTTAACAATTTAGTAAATTTCCTGTATTTTCTTGTAAAGACTATAGACACTCAAAATTTTGCATTCCTATTACTAACCCTGCAGGAGGGAAGAATCGTCTTCCAGAGATAACCCTGGAAGTCAAGTCAGTTTTAACCCCAAAGATAACCCCGAGAGATCCAGTTTCAACCTCAAACATAACTCCGAGGTATCTAGTTCAAGTTTCGGAGATAACACTGGAAGAGTCAATTTCAACCATGGAGACAACCCCGGGATACTCAGTTCAACCTCAGAAATATCCCCGGGAGGTCAAGCCAACTTTAGAGATAACCCTGAGGACATTCAGTATCTACTGCAGCCCAATCTCTGAGATAATCCTGAAAAACGACTATTACATCTGCGCCAAAGCCGAAGATAACCCCGGTGGGGGTAAAATCATTATTTTGCCACCTCAACATCACATTCACGTCATCTTAACACAATTCAATCCACACTGCGTACCAAGGTTTCCCATAAGAACCATAACTCAAATCCTGAGTGACAACTGCACAAGACAGTACAACGGATAGACTTTGAAGACTTGGAGATCTGGTCATGGACCCATCTTCCCGGCTTCGTACAACCTCTAATCCCATGTCATTGTGTGTATCTCTTGACAACAGCTTTCTGAAAAGGTACATCACTCCTTTATTGGAAGCCGATTGAAAGTTATGAATGTTCGAGAGGACAATGCATAGCCCAAGTGCACGTAATTTAAGAAGAAAGGACCCACATGGCCCGGGGAAACCTGGGCAGTTACAGGTATACCCATGGCTACCACGGGTTGACCCGCGACCATCTGGTCTTTAAATATGAGCTCTTGACAGCTCATTTGAAAAAAAGGAGAAACGAGAGAAAACTCTATCCATTTCAGTCTGTAACCCTTGCTAGAGTGCTCTAAACTGAGTGATTCTTCTTTCTAAATAGTTGTAAGCTTGTGTTATGTAGCATACTGAAGTTTAACAGGTTGAAACCAAGTTTTCAGGCATCAAAAGCTATCTAAAGTCTTCTTAGCAGCCCACTGTAAGATATTTTAGATTTTTAAGCTTTCTACTAACTATATATATATATATATATATATATTATCAAACTTGTACTCGAATGAGTCTGGAAAGAATATCTGGTGCGTATACTGCTTTTATATATATTTATATATATACTTATATATATAATATCAAACTAGAATTCGATTGAGTCTGGATAGAATATCTGGTGCGTTTAAAACTTATATATATATATATATATATATATATGTGTGTGGGGGAATCCTTCCATAGCGATAGGTTGTCATGAGAACTATCTGATGACCCTTTTGGAACGTTGATAAATTGATTTGAAGGTTGAGATTAGATTTAATATTTGATAAAGCAGTAAAGCCAGAGTTGTTGTGCTAATTATATACTTATGCAAACCTTCTATTTTAATAAGAGGCCCACGTAAAATTATATTGTCGGTATAGTAATAAAATGAATATTTATGATTAAAATAATAAAGCCGGAAGAGCTTGTACAGGCTTCACCCTTCTTCTTTTTTTCTTTTTTTTTTGTAGAAGACGACATGCTTATTTTACCTTTTATTTTTATTTCTTCTTTTCTCCATTATATGTGTTGTGACTTCGTGAAATTAAAATAAAATAAAATAATAAAAAAGGACTCTCACAGTAGAATATAACTTTGTCATGGTTGGGAAATAAATAAATTTTTTTTTATATCCAATATTCATTTCTTCATGATTAGAACTCGCGACCTCGACACGATCCTCGTCGTATGACCACACAGGCACCACGGGCCTAGGCTACTAATTTCAACCAAGGATATATCATTATAGTAAAACTTCACTATCCCCAAAATCTATATATTATTATTATATTACGATTTATTTTTATATAAATCTATATTATTAATTGGATTTGTTAAAATAGAAATAAGTTAATATCTATATTTATTATTATCCTTTAATATTTTTCTTATTTTTGTAATAATATCAATAAAAGGATTATTAATATATAAAAATAAATATCATTCTTTAATAAAATATAAAGTGATCATTATAAATCTTGCATTATTAGTATTAATAATTTTATTATTAAATTGGTTGAGTGGAATTTAAATGGATTTAGATTATAGTAATTTATTTTATTATTACACATATATTTATTTTATATTTATTTTAATTATTATTTGAGTATGAGTAAATAATATGAAACATTATTTTAATATTAATATAAATAATGTGATTATTAATAACTAAATGAATAATATTATACATCTGATTTAACGAATAGATATTCTTATTAATTAATATATACATTAGATAGCAACTTGACAAGTTTTATATCTCGGAGTAGGAAGTAATCTTGCAGTTTCTTGTAGAGCTCCCGTGCGATCTTGATAGCGAAGGTAGACATCTTCGAGGACCACTTCTAGAGACAAATATTACTATTGGCATTAACTAATAAGTCAACATACTTGCATACAAAAAATGCCACGATCAAGTGGTTGTGTTGCTTGGGAGGTGGGAATGGAGCTCTCTGGTTTTTGCTTGTATGAATGCGTATGTAGCACTTACTTCACCAGTGTACCTCCAGAGTTGTTTACGCAAAACACAATTGGGATTACCAATACGATCATGCGACTTCACGGCAAGAGGATTACCAATACGAATGGGACCCGTATAAGGTATTTGTTTTCCTCTTGCTTGAGTGGGACTATATATTAATAATCCTTTTATTGTGTTTTTACGAAATAAGAAAAATATAATAATCGATATTAACTTATTTCTATTTCTTGATTTATAGTGGCGGGAATAAATAATAATATATAGATTTTGGGGATAGTGAAGTTTTATCAGTTGTGGTTAGGCCTGTGCTCTGGTCATATTAAAGTGAAAACTTGAGGTCGATAGTTCGAATCATTGAAGCAATGAATCAATAGTTAAAAAAAATTATTTATTTCGGCCGTAACAATGCTATATTTTTTTATTTATTTTATTTATTTTAATTTGTTGGTCATAACATAATGGAAAGAAGAAAAGAAAAAAAAAAATGGCCAAAAAAAAGGGGTGAAATCAGCACAAGCTCTTGGCGCTTTATTATTTTGTCGATATTCATTTTTTATAACTATCTTGACAATATAATTTTTACGTGGCCCTCTCTTATTAAAATAGAAGCCGTACAAAGATATATAATTAGCACAACAACTGAAATAATAAATCTAATCTCGCCTTTCAAATCAATTTCTATCATCCAAAGGATTCCCTATATATATATATATATATATATATATATATATATATATATATATATATATATATATTACATTTCAAAGTCCTCACTGTAGTTTACTTTGTCGTAGTTGATCGTCCATATATATATATGAGTCCTGATCAAGTCTGGACTCCCGCATTTTATTAAAATACGGACCTTTTTTTTTTTGATTTTTTTTAGAACAACTAAAAAAAATTAAATTATGGAATTGAAATTTTTAAATAATACAGTGTTTTAAGTGTGATTTGGATGCATATAACAAAACATGTATGTACAGTCTGTGCAGACTGTACATATATTTTTTGGTATAGGTATCTAAATCACGACCAAAATATTATATTATGGAAACATTTCAGTACCATAATTTTTTATTTTTTAGTTTTAGTTATTCTAAAAAAAAAGCCAAAAAATTAAATTAAATTAAGGGTCCAGATTTTGGACCTGTCCGGGAGTCCGGACAGGATCCATTGTGTGTGTGTGTGTATATATATATATATATATATATATATATATATATATATTTACCACTTTTATATAAATATTTGCTTTAACTTCTTTCATAATGTAGATATTTAATCTTTTAACCTGCAGGCTAGATTTGCCTAAATCTTGCTATTCTAACTTTGACCGGTTCAAAAGTTGCTAAACTCAAACCGTTGAAGCTAGAATAGTTTAGATTTATTCAAATCTAGTTCTTTTTCTAGCTTTTGTACATATTACTCTTTCATGTGAGCCTAGGAATCATGTGATCACATATTTAGTCTCTGAATCTAGATTCGGTTCCTGAGATGGATATTTCTCAACTGCAGCCAGCTTATAAATTATTTACAGTGTCAGAATATCTCATACCCACAAGGAGTTCGGCACTGCTATGTATCTTATTTTCTCGAAGATGCCTCACATCTCGAAAATAAAAGCGATCAAGCTGAACACATAATAAAATGGAAGTATTAGATGTCTCAATTACTATTGAGCATAAGGGTTTGAAAACATGTTTTCTAAAACATCACGGCTATATCTTATTAAAAGTTGAACTTTTATACAAAAGTCAAACCCTTTGTATATAGGTGAAAACGAGGCATAACACTACTTCCAAATAATAGCACATAGACCTAACTCACACACACACATTCACAGATAAAAGTTAATGAAAAGTGGCGGTAACCGTGTTTTCACGGAAGTCGGGGGGTGCCTAACACCTTCTCTCTGCTGAATTAAGCCCCAGACCCTAACGAATCTCAGTTTCCAAGACCAGTTAAACAGTGTCAAACCATTGGGTCTTTGAGCAAACCTTTTCTCGGTTGAGTTGGTGCAACCATTTAAAAATTACCAACTAGCGACTCTAACAGTCAAATCGTCGACATATACATATCGACCTTTTCAAACTTGTTTTTTTAAACAAAACTCATCTAAAAATGAGAACACCAAAAGACAAGAACAGAAAGGGACAAATAAAATTCCCAACGTCGAAAGGTGGCGACTCTGCCGGGGACTACAGTAAGAGGGCTTAAGCCGTTATTCAAGTTTTTCAAAAAAAAATTATCTGCTTATGTGTGAATACTTCATTTACATTGAATGAATGTATACTAATGCTTTATTTACTGCACTTTAGTGATTCGCACCATATCTGCCTGTGATATTAGTGCTTTGCACATACCATCATTTCCATACGGTGAGACGCGATATATGTGAATGTATGTTGTGTGATTCCTCCACCGGGAGGATAACTCGTCGGTGTTTGATTACTGTACTAAAGGAAGACTAATTCTGCGAGGCTCAGGAAAGGCACCACCCAAATTCGCTCCAGTTGAAAGATCGAATTAATTTCCCATCCAGTAAATTACGATGATCTGGGGACCTTTATACTAAAAAGCCGTGAGATTAGCCTAAGATAGGTCAGCTTCTGATAAACCAAATGAGGAAGAAAGTCTCTTCATACCTTCCCCTTTTCAATTACCTGTAATTTTAATTACTTGTAACTTTATTTCCATGTCAATCTCAATGTAATGGAAAATATAAAGGAGTATGTAAATATGCATTCCTTTTTCATATCAACACCTATCATGCTATCCTGTGATCAAAATGACTGACATCCGTTTTGTAGGAGAACATTAAAACACTCCTAAAAAACGAACACATTGCATAGCATACAACATCTCCTCGTTTTCCCAAACTAAACTACAGTCTTTTTTGTAGTGAAAAGATTGGTCCCGTTACCCGTTCAAAGTCCAAAAAGGCACTAAGCCCACCGTCAGACATGGCTACAAGTGCCCAGCTTGATCTTACTCCTGTTTCCCGCAAGGAGTTCGAAGGATTAAGGAATCAAATTACAGATTTGACTGTTCTTCTCAAAGAACTAAACTAATCAACTCAGGGTCCACAAATACCCATCCAAATAGAATCCTCTGCACATGGAGGAATCCAGGGTCCGGATAAAGAAGTCTTTGTACCTAAGTCTCAGACTGAGAAGTCACACAAAACCCCTGAAATCACCCATCTTAAAGAAAATCAAAACACCGGTGATATTTGGAAAAATGTTCTACAAATGGAAGAGACCATTCAGTCCATCAAAGGGATTGGAATGCACGAAAGTGTTTCCTATTTAGACCTTTGCATTTTCCCCAGGGTTCATTATCTGTAGAAATTTAAGACTCCCGATTTTGAGAAATATGATGGATTGGGAGATCCCTAAACCCACTTAAAAGTGTTCATTGGAGAGCTCAGATTCTACGCCGAGAATGAAAAGCTGAGAATGCATCTATTTCAGAAGAGTCTGACTGGAAAAGCCAGAGCATGGTACACCAAATTGGATTACTCCAAAATTCACAGCTGGGAGGAGTTAGCCCATGCTTTCCTTATTCAATATAGATTTCAAACTCAGATGGCTCTAGAAAGGTATCAGATTACCAAAGTCAAGAAGCAAGTTAATGAGTCATTTAGAGAGTATGCCTAAAGATGGAGGCGTCTGGCTGCTCAAGTAATCCCATCCATGACAGAGACTGAGATGGTGATTACCTTCATAGATATTCAAGAAGCTCCAATTTATGAGAGGGTCCTAGCTGGAATACGGAAGCCATTTTTAGAAATGATTAAGCACGGAGAAATAGCAGAGATGGGGTTAAAATCTGGGAAGATTCAAGACCTCGCTGCTTTAAAAGCTGTGGTCGAGCATATCCAATCTGGAAGTTATGAGAACAACCCCCAAAGGGTCCATAAGAAGAAAGAAGAGGATGTCTTCTTCATACTGCAAGGGTAAACTCAAAAAGGCAATCAAAACTTGCATATTCAAAGGAGAAACTATTCCCCTTTTCAAGCACAATCCTTAAATCTTCCCCTACCAAAGAGTGGAGATGTCAGACGTTCAAGAGTGTTCACTCCCTTAGGGGACTCACTGGAAAACATCTTCAAACTTTTAATAACTCAAAAGAAAATCACTCATCTCCTTCCACCAGCCAATCCAAGTGGAAAGGGCTTCAATACAAGCAAAAAGTGTGCTTACCATTCTAGAGTTCTAGGCCATAACACTCAGGATTGTTGAGCCCTCAAGCATAAGATCCAAAACTTAATAGACAGTAGTGAGATCATGGTGACAAAGACCGAACAATCACACGTTCAAGATAACCCTCTCCCTCAACACAAGGAAGAGGATGCTAACATGATCAATAGAGGCATTGGAGAGAGCTACAAGTACCTCAAATACGTGGGTGGTTCTCCCCGAACCAGCAATGATAATTCCGATAAGTGGGATTATTCAGAGTTCTAGTTTATAATAAAATGGGAGTTGAAGTCTATTGATGAACAGGTCAATCAACTGGTGATACATCAGCACTAAGTCACACGAAAGTTGTTCAATCAGGAGCATGCAAGTCTCTTCTCCCTTATCACAAAGAATTCACCACAAACCCAAGAGAATGAAACCTTGGAGGAACAACTTGTATGAAAAGCAAGATATGAAGCCCATCGAGACTTTGCCAATAAAAGGGAGTTCACCCATTTAGGCCAACCAACGGAAGAAATATTGCAAATACTGATCAATGAGGGAAAAATTATAGCACTGCTACCTCCAGTTAATCCACGCTTAATAAGATTTGACGCTACCGAAGTCTGTCAATACCACTCCCATTCTCATGGTCACGACACTGAAGGATGTTGGGCACCCCGTCATCTTATCTAAAATATAATTGACAGCGGTGACCTACAAATGGAAGACAATGAAACCGTATCCCTTGAGAGTGGACATACATTTCCTCCAGGATCGTAAAGATGGAGGGAAATCATAGCAGTCATATCCTCTGAGGGAGACCTGGCTGCCACACCCCTTACAATTCAACCGATTAAGCTCAAAGGAGTTGAAAACCCTTTGAAGGTGGTTGCACCAAAACCCATAATATTGTCATTCAGATCGTAATATCCTATTATCAGCCCTAAGAAAGTCCCATGGGACTATGGAGAGGTTGAAGGATCAATGTCTAACACAACTACTGTGATATCAAAGGAAAACCCGCTATATCTCCCTCAACGAGTGATGAAGCCAGTCATCAGATCTAAGGGGAAAGTGCCCAAGGAAAATATCAAAGAATTCCTCCGCAAGATGGGACATAATGAAGCCAAGGTGGTGCAAAGCTTGAAAGAAGCACCTTAATAGATATCTATTCTGGACTTGGTATTCTTTTCAGAAGATCATCGGAAGATCTTAATGAAGATATTAGAAGAAGCCCACTTGCCAAAGACAGTGGATGTTGAAAAGTTTCATCATCTAGTAGATCACATTGTGAACAACAATGTGATATCTTTCACTGATGATGACATATCTCCCGAAGGGATGGGTCATTGCAAGCCACTACATAGAGCAATGATATCTTCCAGATATATGGTCGGAGGTGTGCTAATAGATGGGGGATCATCCCTAAATATCTGCCCCTATGCCACATTAGAAAGAATGAAGATCAATCTCAACCGGATACGAAGGAGCCACACAATCATCAAAGCCTTTGATGGATCGCGATGAAATGTAGTAGGAGAGATTGAATTACCCGTGGAAATCGATCCACATACATTCTACATATCCTTTAAAGTGATCAAAATCACTACATGATATAATTCACTATTGGGAAGACCTTGGATCCATATGGCAGAAGCCGTCCCATCCACTCTTCATCAACAACTCAAGTATATCATCAACAGTAATCTGGTTACTGTCAATGTTGAACCGAAATATCTTATCCAAAGTGATATGCCTCTAATCTATTTTAATGAAGAAGTTGAGTCTGTCAGCTTCCAAGCTCTTGAGGTGAGCAACACTCACTATAAACCCATCGGGGCTCCAGCTCTGAAAACCAGAGTTGCCACTAAGGTAATGTCGGCCAGTCAAAAGATGATATCCTTGGGTTTCCAAAAAGACAAGGGTTAGGAAAGAATCAACAAGGAATCAAATGTCCAATTCAAATTCCCAGCCAGACAGAGAAGGCTGGATTAGGCTATTCCTCTGGGTCAAGTAACAGGAACTCGCACAAGTATACACTAGTTCATTCATCTACAATGATATTGCCTAAACCTATATATGCAGATTCTGTACAGCCTTTAAGGAAAATTCATGTCTTCGTGGTGGGTATGCTGTTTCCTAAGCCCAGACCGGCTAACGGGAAAGAATTCCTAATTCCAGACCCATACATTGAGGAAAGGAATCAAAGGCGCAAATAAGACATAAAGAGATGGTTATCAAAAATGTACGTCCTGGTGCATACCGAGGGTATGAACAAAGATATCTTAGATGATGACTTCCCAGATGTCATGGTAATTATTCAAGAGCAAGTGGATGATAACTGCCCTTTTATCACAGCTGTCCACCAGGACTTGACCCTCGGTAATTGGAGAAGCACTCCTTGCATTTTCTGAAAAGGGTAAAAAGGGCAGAAAATCCCTCTGCCCTGTAGATAGCAATACCTGCTTACTTTTGTTGCATAGTATTAGCAGTTACTTTTGTTATGCCATGGTAACACTCTATATGATCAAACAGTTTCATATATTAAGTGAACGCATTTTGTTTCAGAACTCCAAAGTTAGATTTGTCTAAACTTGCTGATGGGATGCCAATTATTTAAAATGAGTGCAACTTTGATGTAAAGTTAAACTCTAACTTGTTGGAGATTGAGCAAGAGGCCTATAAGGTGCCTGAGGGGATCAAAGAATGGGTCAAAGACAAACCCAAGCCAAACCTTGATCAAACCACCTCTTTCAACCTTAAAACCTAAGAAAACCCCAAACAAATCCAGATTATTATGGACCTTACCCCAAGACAAAGGAATGACATGGTTACTTTATTGACCCAATTCTAGGATGTGTTTGCATGGTCTCATGAAGACATGATCGGTTTGTCAACTAACATCGTTATTCACCACCTACCCATTAAAGAGGGATTCAAGCCAATTAAACAAAAACTTCGATGATTGAAACATGAGTGAAGTTTTAAAGTCAAGGAAGAAATTGTGAAATAATTTCAAGCCGACATCATCATGGTATCAACATACCCTGAATGGCTATCAAACATAGTTCCCATACCTAAACCCAAAGGAAAGGTGCGAGTATGCGTGGATTACATCGATTTGAACATAGCTTGTCTCAAAGACAACTTCCCGGTACCATTTATCCACATACTCATTAAAAATACAACTCAGTATGGTTAGGTATTGTGAAAATCAAAGTAGCAATCAAATTGCAAAATTAACGGAAGTAAAATAAAATCAGATTTTAAAATTTTTCACAAACCAATTACCCGGATCATCCTTTATTCATATTATTAATTAAAACGAAGAACAAGAAGTTATGGAATCATACCCTTATAGATATGAGTTTCCACAGGTACGAGTTCAACTCCTACTTCTCCGCGATCTCCTTGAATTTCTTGGTAGATTCATTCCTTTGATCAATGTTAGCCACCTAAGTGTATGACCTCTAGAGGTGATCCACCAAGGAAGAAGAATTTTCAAGAAGAATGATGTATTGGCTCAAACCCTAGTTTTTTCCATCTCAATAGAAAAAAGGGGCGTACTCTCCAACTTTTTGAATTACGTATATTTGATATATGATATAAGACTCCTCTTATAAAGATATTGTAACAACCTGATATTTTCTATATAATTAAATTAGAAATTTTGGGTATAAATTTTTTTTTTTTAAAAGTGGGAATAAATGCAAGGTAAAGAATATATATATATATGTGATAAATAAAATTTATTTATTAGATGAATAATTTCAAATAATTTTCTTAGAATTATCGTGAGTTATAAATTATATTTTATAATTAATTTTGTATTAAAAATATTTTATTCTCTATTTTCTATGAAAATATGATTATTATATTATTTAATAATATATGGAATGATTATTAGAATTATTATAATAATTTTTTTATTATATGATTTTAGTTCAAAATATTAAGTTAATTATTTTAACTTAATTAATAATGCTATATATATCTGAAGATAAATCGGATATGGAATCCAAACCCAATTACGGTTTTGATCAAGGAATAAGAATAATAATATTATATTAATTATATTTGATCTTTATAAATATGTATGTTATGTGTGTAAGGTTAATGTGTGGAACATTTTTAATGTAACATGCAAAACCCTAATATTACTGATAAACCCTAGTTTTGAAGTCAAATGAGAATTTATTTGTCTACTAATTGTGTTATGTGATTAATGACATTTATTATAAATATTAATGCTAATTAGGATAAACCTAATTATAGGAAACTCTAATTATAAATCAGAAACCCTAATTTATAAATTAGTAACCCTAATTGCTAAATTGGTAACCCTAATTGTTAATTATAAGCCCTAATACTAATTATTGGATCTTAAACCCTAAATGCTCAAGTATAATGTAATCAGAAAACTAATTGTAATTAGGAAACTCTAAATTACATTTTTAGAAAACTAATTTTTATGTTTAAACCCTAAATGAAAACCTAGAAATCTATTTTTCAGAAAACCTTAGGGTTAAACCCTAAGGGTCAAATGTAAGACCCTAACTTTTATGAATAAAGATGAATTTTCTATAATTATCATTTTTTAATATTATGGAATGAATTTGATATAATGTTATAGTTGTGGGTAATAGTTATAAATTTTGCAAAGTACACAAGTTGTTATATAATATTCGATTGGTCGGGGAATATTCATTTTAACAGGAAATATTCGTACGATGGCACAATCATTGGTGGACCCCACGACAGAATTATTGTAGGATTGAGAAAATGACAAAATTATTTTATGAAAATAACGGCAGAAGTTTTATCGTTAACTGTTAAAACACCCGGGGTTAAAAGTACAGGAATACGCGTGGTTGCATAGTAGCACACGGTATTGATTATTGATGCTTACGTGAGAAGTCACTTAGTTTTGTTCAATTATTGCTTCAGTATTTGTTGCATAGTATCTCACGTTAATTGATTCAATTATTGTCGATATTTTATATAATATTAAATCAATAATTGAGACGACGAAGTTATTAATATTATTATTTGCAATATTAACGATGTCTAGAAGTTCTGCCAATGAGAGGTTTGGTCACCTATTTGCGGCATGATAGGGAGAAATCCTTATTGAAAGCCCCTCTTTCACGGAACGACACAGTGCGATTAATAATGTGAATTATAATAATGATGATGAAGTTTTGTTTTATTAGTATTATTAATGTAATAAAACGAGAAAAGCTTTTATATAAAATGTAATACTTTTATAAAGTTATTCGTTTTATTAGACTATAAATAGAATATATTATATTTTATTATGCATAGTGTTTGCATAGTGCTTGCATAGTATTTTGCATAGTAAAATCTTTTTATATAAAATAGAATACTTTTATAAAGTTATTCGTTTTATTAGATTATAAATAGAATATATTATATTTTATTTAAAAGATTTTGTTTTATTAGAATATTTTATAGTAAACCAATCTGGACCGTCCGCTATTTAAAAGTAAATCAATTTGGACCGTTCAAGAATTAGTTACTATTCAGTCCATTCTCCTATAAATAGAAGCTCATTCCTTCATTATTTCTTACGAATTCACTGAAACTCTAGAGAGAGAAACTATAGAGAGAAAGAAGAAAAGTATTCTGCTACTTCACTACTCCTATATCCGGTTGTTATAAGGTAAGGATATTATTTCTTTCAGTATTCATGAAGAGAACTTCATTATTCTATTTTTTATTCTGTTTGAATAACTTTGTATCGCTGATTACCCTATACTTGGTGAAATTCTTCTATTCCATTTTTTATCATTATGTTGGAATAACTTTTATGCCATGCAATCGCATACATGGTGAAATTCTTATGTTATTCCATTCTTTATCATTATGTTGAATAACATGTCTATGCTGATCTACCGCATACATGGTGAAATTCTTCACATTATTCCATTCTTTATCATTATGTTAGAATAACTTTTGTCTATGCGATCTGACAACATACATGGTGAATCCTTCATTATTCCATTCTTTATTATTCTCGTTGGAACATCACGTCACGTGCGTTTACGGATGACTGGTTCCGTTATTTATTATTACATTGGAACATCCTCATTGGTGCGTGAATTTTGCTGACTTGGTTACATTATTTATTATTCTTTTGGAATATCACATGCATGCGTTTTACATGACCGTTCCGTTATTTATAATTCTCGTTGGAATTACACGTCATGCATGGCTCATCGCATTCCCGGTGATTTCTTTGTTATTCCATTCTTTATTATACTCGGTTGGTTAAAGTTTTGACTTCTATACTCCATGAAATTAGTGGAATATCCTTGATATTTGCGCTTCATCTAGTATCTTTTCATGGAAATATTCTTCTGAGCATTCTTGAATTTTACTCTACAAAGAAGTATCATGTTGACAATTTGGACGTTATTAGTTGTTGGATAAATTAATTCTTGAACTTGTTTTATTGAATTCTTATATCATTGTCATCATCCTCATGTTTATATTATGTTGAAAGTCATCTACATGGCTCGTAGTGCATAGATGGACTTGGTATGATTATGACCAGGGATTAATCAGTATAATCATGACTGTAATGTTACAAATGATGTGGTAAAAGTCCTCATTGGCCCGTAGTGCATTGATGGACAGTTGTTGGTATGATCATGACCATTGATGAATACACGAATATCCTTGGCCCGTAGTATATGGATAATTTGTGGTTGTGATACTAATGAATATCCTTGGCCGTAGTGCAGGGATGATGTGGATTATTTATTAAGCTGAGTCACAGCGATAAAAGTGATGAAAAACCTTTTAAATCATAAAAGATAGTAGATTTTATTCTCTACTTGACTCTTTTAATGGATTGTTTGTTCCATTGCAGCTTAAACTTGATGTTTGTTATATTGTATCGCTTTAACACTTTGTTGAAGGCTAACAATAATTTATTATGTATTATCTTAGTCATAATATTTCTTCTTTGGGCTAGTTGAGCTCACCTTTTACTTTCATTGTTCTCTTGGAAATGAGAACGTAGCGAGGGACTAGTCGGGGAGCGGGTGTGACGGTCCAAATAATAGCATTAGTAGTCCTCACTATTACATTAAATAGTGTGATAATAAATGTAATGAGGACTCAATTGAGTGTGGATATTGTCTAGATGATAATATTTGTATTAAAACTCACAACATATGTTTTTATCGTATTTTACACGACTGTTGTATAATTAAGTTGTATTTGAATTTTGTACCATGTATTTGGCGACTCAAGATGGGTGATGTATACCTATTTTGGGGGCGTCACATCAAACCCTAAGGGTTTGTCAAGTTACAACTTTGCCATTAAAATGATAAGACAAATGACCATATTGCCCCTTGCATTATTGTTAGATAACTTGTACATTTTGCCAACACTTTAGTGGTTCAACCACTCTTGACTTTCCATTTGACAAAAATCTCAGCAACTCAGCTATATTCATCAGCCATACATATTATATGCATGATATATATAGATTAAAGAGAGAGAAAAGTGTACATTATTGCTTATTTGTTCACTTATACTCAACCAAGTCCCTCTCTCTCTCTAACCCATGAATTATCTTAGTATATTTGTCCCAAAACCAAGCCCCACTACCTCCACTAACAAATCAGTAGCCTTGAATCAAGATTTGCTCATATAAAGGTATAAACCCTAATAAAAAATCTGACCCTTGATCCTCTGTTAGATGTTAGTTTTTTTTTGTGTTAAACATGTTGTATGGTGTATAACTAGATGATCTGTGTTGATAGATGTTAGATCCATAACATCTATAGGCTCAGATTTAGTGTTTTTCAAAATCTGGAAATTCTTTAAAAGTGGTCTGACAACCGAATGTCAGACCTTCTAGATCTCAGGATGTTTATGTTTTTGGTGTTTTAGATGTTTGAAGTTGTAGTATGCTATGAGATCTATATTCTGGAGCTTGAAACAAGGTCAGAGCATGAACATGTTGCAAGTTATAAGTGGTCAAACCCCGTTGACCGACCATGATTGGACAAAATCTGGGTAACCCAGATCTTGCCTAGAACGGTCTGACAATGAATTTGTAGCTTCTGATCTTGTAGGTGTTTTGTGTTATGAGTTTTTTGTTGAAACCATGTTATAGTATGGTAGTTATACTACATATTAATTCTTGTATATCACGTATATTACTAACAGATCAATTTTGGAGGATGGTCAAACCAAGCAGAAAGTTCACGGATTGAGTTTTCTGGGTAACCCAGAAAACTCAAGATCGTGGTTTCTGACATGGTTTGACCGGACAAGATCTGGCGATTATGTTGTTGTTTTTATGGTGATTTTATGTATTAGATCTCTTCCTAGACATGTTGGCTACACACTGAATGCATTAAATCACAAAACTAATAGAAGGGTAGCAAGTTATGGAAGCCCAAAAGTGATTGATCGATCTGTTCTTCATTTCTGGGTAACCTAGAAATGAAGAACAACCTCTGACAACCACTTTGATGGCTTAGATCTCTCGGTTGTTTAATGATCTGTCCATGGATCTTGTTTAGTGTTGTAGTACTACATCATTACTACAATATTAACTAAATTTCGAACCCAGAAACCTTTGGATCAAAGATTTGCATGCGGTCAAACCTACCACCTTGAACATGAATGTTCTGGGTTTGATGATGAACATGAAGAACACCTATAGCGATGGTTATGTCGCTATAGGCAGTCTTTAACGATACTTTATTTCTAAAATTTATTATTTTATTAAATAAATAGAGAAAATTAGTCTTTAATTATTAAAAATACAAAATAAATTACTAAAACTTATTTTAAAGCCTAAAAATTAGTTTTTAATAATTTCGAATATATTTCATTAATATTTTTGGAATATTAATGGTATTTAATTTATTTAATTATAAATTTAAATAAATTATTTAAAATTATTTTAATACTTGAAAAATCATTTAAAATTTTTTGTTATGTTATAAGAAAATATTTTAAGTTATTTTAATGACTTTTAATATTTTGTGATGAATTTCATTAATTAATTAATATTAATGATAATTAATTTATTTAATAAATATATTAAATAAATTATGGAAAAATATAGGATTAATGATTTAAAAATTATTTAAGTATTATAAAAGTATTTTAAGTTATAAAATATAACTTTTAATATTTAAAGGTAAATTTCATTAATAAATTAATGTTAATGATATTAGATTAATTTATTAATTATATTAAATAAATAATTTAAAATGAATTTATTTATTTAAAAATCATTTAAAAAGGATATAAATGAATTAAAAATATTTTAAGTTATAATTAATGACTTTTAATATTTGGATAAATAATACATTAATATTTAAATATTAATGATAATTATTTAAAATGATTTTAATTATTTTAAAAATCATTTAAGTGTAATATTAATACTTTGAAAATATTTTGAGTTATTATAAATAACTTTAATATTTTGGTAATAGTTTTATTAATAGTTTAATATTAATTAAATATTAATGATAATAGAATTATTTAATATTTAAATCATTTCATAATTATTCTGGTGTTTGAAAAATCATGATAAATTATAATAATTAATTAAAAATTATCATAAGTCATTTAAAAATAATATGATTCATATTTAAGTAGATATTGAACTATAGGATAGAGTCTTAGACTCGATAATTACCCGATAAAGCCGTCGATACACCGACATGTTTCAGAAATTGATTTGGACTTGGATAATTTGTCTATATACGTATTTGTTTGTGATCCAATGACTGTTAAACTTATGTGATAATGTGCTTAGGTTATGTGCTAACTGTAAATAGTAGTACTATGTGTTATGGTATATTATTCTAATCAAATAAATGATCTTATTAATGATAGGGCTTGATATAAAAGATAAAACTAAGTTGTATAAACAGTAGATCAGGAAAGTATCCTATCTTTGCATTTATTTTATGCAATGGACATGCATAAGCAAACATCTAAACTATTCTTTTTCATTGTTCAAATATCTTAACCTTTGTATATACTTATGCAATGATTCTGTATAAGTAAGTTATTAGATCATAATCTGTTGTACAAGTACATTAATTCTGTTATTATAGATCAAGGTATATATTCTGTTCGTTAATTTCTAAGCATGGTTATACAAGTGTCCTCACTTGGATAATTATTATATTTTATCACATGCTGATACATACTTATTGGTTTTCAGTATGTATACATTGACTTAAATGCCGTCTAAGCTATTTGATCCAGCTAGACACAAATTTTAAAAAAAAAATTATTGAACAAGATAGAACTTTATTGTATCGAACCGAATTATTTTGGTTTGGATTCTAGACTAGTATAAACATCCCGAATCTGGGAAACTTTTATTCGCCTAAGGCGGATATGCTGGACGAAAATATCATTCTTGTATGTAGTATTGATCAATACAAGGCATAACGGGCTGATCACCCCCGTGCTTATAAGTTATGACGGTTTACAGATGAAGTTCTGTTTAACCTTTTTGAAAATAGAAAATAATGCTTATAGTCTGTCGACTGATCCTCATTTATAGTCAGTACGTAGTTTTAAAATTTTGACATCGAAATTATATGTTGTTTATTATTGGTTCAGCTTACTTCACAACTGTTGATTCGTTGTAGAAGTGTTATTCACGGAAAACATTTACTTTCTTCAGCTAACTGTTATTGATTGTTATTACTGTTAGGTTTGTAATATTCATGTGCGCAATCAAATTGCATAAAAAGTGCGGAAGCGTGTAAAATCAGAGTTTAAAAATTTTACAAACCATAAAACCCGGATCACCCTTTATGCATAATTATTAATTAAACGAAAAGATAAAGAATAAATCATACCCTTGAAGATCGAGCTTCCTCGTGTACAAGTTCACCTCCAATCCTTTTCAAGCTCAATCTTGAATCCACTGGGTTTGGTTCCTTCCTTTGATCAACATTAGCCACCCAAATGTTTGGCCTCTAGAGGTGATCCACCAAGGAAGAAGAAAATTCAAGAATATGGGTGTTATGGCTAACCCTAGTTTTCTATCTCTATAGAAAAGGCATACTCCCAACAACTTGGAATTATTACGTACTTTTAAAGTCAACAACCCATACACCTATAATAAGACTCCTCTTATTTATAGATGTGGACAACCCATCTTAACAATTAAGGAATTGGGTTTTAATTAATTAATTCTTTTAATTAATTAAGCTCCCTAATCTTATTAGGATAATTAATTAAACTCCTTTAACTAATTTTCCTTCCTAATCCAATTAGGAATAAATGAGAGTACTTATATTAAATTAATTCCTAAACTCTTTTAGAAATTAAAATAATAATAATTGTAATAATATTAATAAGACTCCTCTTATTAATTTATATTTAATATTTCTAAAATATTAAATAATAAATATTAAGCTATTTAATTTATTCTATCACCATAGATTAAATTAAATATACTTAACATATTATTACGATTATGCCATTAACTTCTTAAATAATTATTCTTCCTTTTATGGTGTGACCCTTTAGGTTCTCCATATTAAACCTAAGCAGAATAAATCAATTAGAACAATTCTAACCTTATTTAAATAAATAAATTAAGCAATTAATTTATTTAAATAAATAATATTTATTCTACAATAGGGATAAGCCTCCTAGCGATCAACGACTTTCCGTATAATATAGATTTCAACATTAATCATAAAAGAACCTTTGAGTAAATAGTTACCGCACAATTCAATCCTTCCACCATACAATGTCCCAATTAAATATAAGACATGGAATTATCACAAGTCTTATTTTATTTAATTATATGTATTTCGACTCTTAAATGCACAACTCCAAATAATGCAAATTAGAAACTCCTTTCTAATTTCATTCGCCGCCAAGGACTCTTGGGTTGTCATTTATCGAATCACATAGGACATTTCTCTTCTTTTATTAGAAGTGGTAGATTCTTTATTGATCATACATTATCTCCATGTACAACTTATTATACCCAAGCATACCCTTTGATATACCCTAAGGGTCTTAAGGAATAAGTCAAAGTATAACTCATCATACACAAGATACTATGATGATCTCAAGTCCAAGGATTACTTGTACTACTATCACTACAGGAATTCCTATTGACAGGCAAATAAAACTCCATTAGGTATTCCTTAGCGAGCCACGTTCAAAGGAACTTATTCTCTAATAAGCACCTACATACTTGCTTTTAGTGTCTCCACACAAATGATCATGAGATCAATCATCCTCATCCAATGAGCAAGCAACGTATGTACCAATCTATCCGGATTTACTAATCCCCAATTTAGTAATCCAACGATTGGGAACTATTTTAGTTTTAAGCTTTCTAAGAATTTAGATCTCATTAGAATGATCATCATCATTATTCTAAAAGCATTGCTTAAAACTATGGGTTTATCACATATTATAAAACAGCATCATGTAGATAATTAAAAGCCTTTAATAAATTAATATTTTTTATTAATAAATGAATAAGATTGTTACAAAGTATATGATTTATCATCAAACATGATTGGCTTGTGTGCATATTACTTTCAATCTCCCACTTGCACTAAAGCCAATCGCCATTGTATCTTATACTCTTCTTCTCTAAGTGACGATTATCCTGCTGTTGGATAAGCTTTAGTTAATGGATATGTAATGTTGTTCATGAGATTCCACTATCTCTATAGTGATTTCTCATCTTTCAATGATTCTAATAATCAAATGAAAGTGCCACAACACATGTTTAGATCCAAGATGAGACTTAGGAACTATTCCTAGTTACTCAGAATGAACTTTTAATCCAAACAATCAACTTGCAACACTTCATTTATAGCTATATACTTTGTCTTTATTACTAAACCAGCAACTCTTTGCTGTTTGGAACCTTTCCAATTCACTACACCACTGTTTAAGGTAACACTTTACCTTAAAGTGGATTTTCGATCGTCTTGGTCTCTGCTCAAAAACTTGAGTCCATAAAGCCCTCTAGTTTTAATTCGCACCCACCATGTATGCTCACATCCTTAGTGCCTAAGTTAAGAACTTTAAGATGTTTTTCAGCATCTTACAGTGAATCTTCTCCAAATATGACCGATCAACATCGTGTCTCGTATATTTCATTGCATACATGATTGTCACTCATGCGATCTCTCTTCTTTGGAGTCTATGGGGACTATTAAGAGATACACTCCATGACTCATCAACATGAGACATCTCTTGGAGTTTGCCATGCTAAACGACTTTAGCATCAAATGAATATACGTTCCTTGGGTTAAGTCGAGCATCCTCTTGAATCTATCTATATAGATTTATATCCCCAATTAAGATACTCTTCCAAATCATTCATGGAGGAATGTTTAGACAACTTTATCTTTACTGATTGTAGCATTGGTATGTAATTCCTCATCCGTAGTATATCAACATATAATACTAGAAATTTCACGACGCCCCCAATCGACCCTTTTGTACATACTAGAAGTCTTACCTCATCGAATGTAACTCGGATCATCATCTTCTATGATGATGCGTACCTCATCATCATCATCCATGATGAATCCATACCTCCTAGGTATCTTCTTGTACTATTCCGATTTTACGATTTATTTGTGGTATAATAGGTCTATCTATAGGTTCCTCTTATTTGACTTATAGTGTTTTGTGGTTCTTGAACTCTTCAAGATCTATTATCCTCCCACTAGTCCCTTCAATGATAAACACATTTATCTTAAAAGGCGTGTTTTTCATAATAAACACCTTTTGCTAAGCAGGATTATAGAACATATACCCTAAACTTACTTTAGGATGTCCCACAAATCTGTATTTGTCAAATTTTGTCCCAAGCTTATCCTTTTTCGCATAAGTTGGACAACCCCTTATCTTAACATACTTAAGATTAGGAATCCTCCCTGTCCATAACTTTTATGGAGTCTTGGGGCCGGATTTTGAGGTTACCATTTCGTAGATATGCAGCCATTTCTAGGACATGATCCTAGAAGGATACTGGAATGTCGGTAAAATAATTATGGACCGTACCATGTCCAACAAGGTATGATTTTTCCTTTCAGATACATCAATCAATTATTATGTATCAGGAGGTGTCCATTATGAGAAAACCAGTTGAGATGATCTAGAAACTTATTGCACAAGTATTTATTCCTTGATCTAATCAAAGAATCTTAATACTTTATCAATTTGTTTCACTTCTGAATTCTTTGAACCTTTCAAAAAAAATTCACACTTGTATTTCAACAAATACATACATTCAACTCTTTGAATGATCATCTCCTTTTCTTATACTAATTTGTTCAATATGCAAAATTATTTTCATGTAAGTCAAGTATACAAAATTTATTAAGTAATATTCCGATTCTATACAAAACATTATTATTATAAATAGAACAACAATTGTTCTTAATTATAATACCAAAGATTTCATTGTCCAACAATAAAATGGAAATAATATTTTTAACAAGAATTGGAATACAATAACAACTTATTGACTTAATAGTTTTTTTCAGTAGGCATTGCTAAACTATAAGTTTCTATGGCTAATGCAAAGAACCTTTGCTTCATTTTCCACACATAGGATTACTTATATTTGTTTAGCTTTCTACTTCTTTGGTCCTTCATAAATCTATATTTATGATAACCAAAGCTCGGATCCAATACCCAAGTAGAACCTTGACTTAAAGAAAAATTTATTTCAATCATGAACAAAAAATCGATTATAACCAAAAACTTCACTAAGCTTCTTTGGTTAGCCTCTGCGCAAGATGCTTCTCGTAGTTTCTTTCCAAAGTCCAAAGCTTATTGCAATTGGAAGCAAACTCCTTTGCTATCCGTGTGCGCTTTTGTTCTTATTATCCTTTGTTTATGCCTTTCTATTTACCTTCTTTGAATCGTTCTTCTTTTCAGAAGATCCTTTGGCCCCTACCAGTAAGACTTGATCTTTCTTGGTTGGAAAGTGACTCTCAACATTTTTCAATATGTTAAGCAAATCAGCGAGGCTGATATCTAGCTTGTTCATATAAAAAATTCACAACAATTGTGAAAGGAGTCCGGGAGTGAGTGCAAGATCAAATCTTGGCTCAACTCTCCATCCATGACAAAACCAGTTGTCCTAATTGATCAATCAAATTGATAATGTTAAGGACTTTTATCTGTACTGTAGTGCCATTGGCCATTCTAGATCGGAAGAGCTCCTTAGATATCTGATATCTATCAGTCCTACTTTCCTCACCATCAACTACTTGATGTGCAGGAATATAGTTGGAGCATCCATAGTTTCATGCTGACGCTGAAGCTCGTTACTCATGGATGCGAGCATGATGCATTGAGCCAACTGTGCATCATCTTGCCACTTTCTAAAAGTAGCAATGTCTTCCTCAGAGGCATTTTCTGCAACCATTGTAGGGATGGGCTTATTAAGGACATAAGATAGCTTTTCAGCTATGAGAACTATTCTCAAATTCCTTAACCAATCCGTTTAATTCTTGGCCCCATTAATTTAGCATCTAATATGCTTCGTGAGGATAGTAATTTTAGACATTGTAAAATTACGTAAATGAATTTGTAATTAACAACATTTTAACATACATTCTATTATTAATTACCAAAATAAATTAGGTCTTGTTTTAAATTGGTATCTCCCACTATTTTCTTCAAACTATATTACCTCACTTATATAGTTCGCAAAAATCTAATAAAAGATTTGCTAGTGAGAATAAGGATCCCATTTCAAATGTATATAGCCTTGTGGTGACACAACAAACTATATATAAATAAATAGGTAGACAACTTTTGTCAATTACATCAACTATGCAACTCCTTTTATTTTACCTCTTAGATTATTTTGATCAAGTGGTGGCACATCCAATCAAAATTATCCAAGTTAAGTCCGACCTAGCACTCCATATATTCAAAAAGAAAATATCATCCTTGTGGTGACACAACAAAACAATATTGTTCAATTTTCTTTATAAGCATCAAATGTGATAAATTAACATCTTAAATACTTAATACTTGCCTTGTGGTGACACAACAAACTCATATTAAATATTTAATACTCTATTAATTTTATCATGCTAGAAGGCGACGTTCGATATTCCAAATATCTTTGAACGCTTAGGACTTAATATAAAAATTGAGGGGTTTGTTATTAATTTGTCTCATCTTGTTTAGCACGCATGCACATATATATATAAAATACGCGTCATATTAATTAACATGCGAAGCATGTTTGCATAATATATAATATATATAGTATAAGCATGCACATATAGAATACTATATTCTACCCGGATTGATTATGGACTTTTATTCTAGTTTGGTTCACTAGAGCCACCAAGTGAACCAAAAGGTCAAACCCTAGGGGTGCAAGAAATAATATTTAAATATAACTATTACATTTAAACCCGGACTCCATTACAAATGGGTCTTCAAGCGCTCCTTGCTCCTTGATCTCCAATTTTTCAAAATAATTCTAACTATTCCTATTACAAAACTATTTAAAATAAATAGAAACCTTGATCAAAGGGGAAGTACATAGGAGGGAGATAGAATTTACATTAAGAAAAATTAGAGAAGACGAGGCACGCAGTAACCCCATTTAATAAAACCCATACATTCATGCATCCAACTAAAATAAAATCCAATCGCATCGGTCAATAGTCCATAATCAATCCCATTTATTATCATACACATCACCATATGCATCAATAAATAACATTCATCTCATGAATAATAAACATTTAATATATATATTGATATCATTTAATGGGCAAATTTAGTTAGTATAAAATCTATTTTTGAATCAAAATAAACTCCTTTATTTTAATCCAAATTTAAATCAAAATAAAACTATTTTATTTTAATTTATTCTATTTTGAATAAAATAAACTATTTTATTTTAATCAAAATCTTTAATCAAAATAAACTCCTTTATTTTAATTAATTATGGAATCCAATTCCATGTAAAAAAAAATAATCTTTAATTAAAATAAACTCTTTTATTTTAATTAATTATGAAATCCAATTCCATGTAAAAAAAAAACTTTTATTTAAAGGAAACACGGATATTCTTTCCTATTCACAAATAAACTCCTTTATTTTGAATAATATGAAATCTTATTCCATATTTAAATAAACTCCTTTATTTAAGGAAACACGGATTTTCTTTCCTATTCACAAATAAACTCTTTTATTTTGAATAATATGAAATCTTATTTCATATCTAAATAAACTCCTTTATTTAAGGAAACATGGATTCTCTTTCCTATTCACAAATAAACTCTTTTATTTTTGAATAATATGAAATCTATTTCATATCTAAATAAACTCCTTTATTTAAGGAAAGATGGATTTACTTTCCTATTCACAAATAAACTCCTTTATTTTAGAAAAATAAAATCCAATTTCAACTCCAATTAGTTATCATGGAATCCAATTCCAACTCTAATTAGTTAGCATGAAATTCTAATTTTAAAATTAAAATAAACTTTTTATTTTAATTATATAATAATTAAGAATAATATATATATATATATATATATAACTATTATATATATATATATATAATATATATATATATATATATCAAATATATATATATATAATTACCATGAAACTAAAATACATATTACGGATAATATATATATATATATATATATATATATATATATATATATTATAAAAACATGGTTTTACAAAAAAAAACTTGTTTTCGTGCAGTAATCTGTTTCCATTGATTCCATATATATCACCTTTTTAATGATCATGCCATGCTCCTAGATTTCAGTGAGTTTAAGACATAAAACCGTGAATCCTGTTCCACGTGCTTGGCTTGTAATCTTTTTTAAAAAAAAAAAATTTACGTGCTTTGCTGCTTGAAAATGACGTGCTGCTTTTACATTACCATTAAAAAAAATGACACCTGCGTCCCTTAAAAAAAAAACAGCACGTTTTTTTTTTTTTTTTTTTCTTTATTAAATTTTATACAATAAAATTATGCCCAATTAAATTGTTCTAAACACATATCAATATACATATCAAATTAAAACAATTAATAATTAGCATAAAGGTTTGGCTCTGATGCCACCTTTGTTAGGTTTTATAATATTCATGCATGAATCAAATTGCATAAAAAAGTGCTAAGCGTGTAAAATCGAGTTTAAAATTTTACAAACCATAAAACCCGGATCACCCTTTATGCATAATTATTAATTAAACGAAAAGATAAAGAATAAATCATACCCTTGAAGATCGAAGCTTCCTCGTGTACAAGTTCACCTCCAATCCTTTTCGCGTTCAATCTTGAATCCACCGGGTTTGGTTCCTTCCTTTGATCAACATTAGCCACCCAAATGTTTGGCCTCTAGAGGTGATCCACCAAGGAAGAAGAAAATTCAAGAAGATGGGTGTTATGGCTAACCCTAGTTTTCTATCTCTATAGAAAAGGCATACTCCCAACAACTTGGAATTATTACGTACTTTTAAAGTCAACAACCCATACACCCATAATAAGACTCCTCTTATTTATAGATGTGGACAACCCATCTTAACAATTAAGGAATTGGGTTTTAATTAATTAATTCTTTTAATTAATTAAGCTCCCTAATCTTATTAGGGATAATTAATTAAACTCCTTTAACTAATTTTCCTTCCTAATCCAATTAGGAATAAATGAGAGTACTTATATTAAATTAATTCCTAAACTCTTTTAGAAATTAAAATAATAATAATTGTAATAATATTAATAAGACTCCTCTTATTAATTTATATTTAATATTTCTAAAATATTAAATAATAAATATTAAGCTATTTAATTTATTCTATCACCATAGATTAAATTAAATATACTTAACATATTATTACGATTATGCCATTAACTTCTTAAATAATTATTCTTCCTTTTACATGGTGTGACCCTTTAGGTTCTCCATATTAAACCTATTGTGAATAAATCAATTAGAATAATTCTAACCTTATTTAAATAAATAAATTAAGCAATTAATTTATTTAAATAAATAATATTTATTCTACTAATAGGATAAGCCTCCCTAATGATCAACGACTTTCCCGGATAATATAGATTTCAACATTAATCATAAAAGAACCTTTGAGTAAATAGTTACTGCATACAATTCAATCCTTCCACCATACAATGTCCAAATTAAATATAAGACATGGAATTCTTCATCAAGTCTTATTTTATTTAATTATATGTATTTCGACTCTTAAATGCACAACTCAAATAATGCAAATTAGAAACTCCTTTCTAATTTCATTCGCCTTGCCAAGGACTCTTTGGGTTGTCATTTATCGAATCACATAGGACATTTCTCTTTTTTATTAGAAGTGGTAGATTCTTTATTGATCATACATTATCTCCATGTACAACTTATTATACCCAAGCATACCCTTTGATATACCCTAAGGGTCTTAAGGAATAAGTCAAAGTATAACTCATCATACACAAGATACTATGATGATCTCAAGTCCAAGGATTACTTGTACTACTATCACTACAGGAATTCCTATTGACAGGCAAATAAAACTCCATTAGGTATTCCTTAGCGAGCCACGTTCAGTGAACTTATTCTCTAATAAGCACCTACATACTTGCTTTAGTGTCTCCACACAAATGATCATGAGATCAATCATCCTCATCCAATGAGCAAGCAACGTATGTACCAATCTATCCGGATTTACTAATCCCCAATTTAGTAATCCAACGATTGGGAACTATTTTAGTTTTAAGCTTTCTAAGAATTTAGATCTCATTAGAATGATCATCATCATTATTCTAAAAGCATTGCTTAAAACTATGGGTTTATCACATATTATAAAACAGCATCATGTAGATAATTAAAAGCCTTTAATAAATTAATATTTTTTATTAATAAATGAATAAGATTGTTACAAAGTATATGATTTATCATCAAACATGATTGGCTTGTGTGCATATTACTTTCAATTACTTGCTGGGCACTCAAATGCTCATCCTTGCTTAACTTAAATGTGTTCAGCTAAGTGTGAACAACCAGAAGGCTCGACCAAGAACAAAGGGAAAGGAAAGGTTGTTAAATAAGTTGGTGTTATATTATGTAATAGTTTGACTTTATTAGGATAAGGATGATATATATTAATTATCATGTAATGAATGTATTAAAGGTTACGTACTTGGGATTAGACTCTGATATATATGTAAATTAAGTTTGGTATTTATATTATTGTTATTATTATTAGTATTATTCTGCTCATAGAAATGGTATCGTGAAGCACCGAGTTCGGGTTTCAAGTACCTAAATTTGGGGGCGTCACATCATGGTATCAGAGCTTTAGGGTTAGAAACCTTAGGTGGGATAGACCTTAGACTATAACCTTGGAACAGAGGGAAACGTTGAAAATACAAATAACTCATATCGAGTTTAAAAGGAGATGAATTGAATAAATTCATCGTCAAACAAAAATAAAAGATAACTTAAATAAAACTATTATTTGCTGTGTATATATTATTTGCTAATCAGGATAACTTATGTGTAAAGGTTAGGAGGGAAAAGAATTAGGATACCCTCATATCGTAAAGAAGGATTCAACTTCCATGACCGAGCCAATATCAAAGCCAATAGCTAAAATAGAGGCTCACTTTGAAAGCAACCCTGATGAGGTGGTTATTGTGGAATTTGTAGTACCGGATTCAAAAATTATGGTATAGCAGACAGGTAGAGTATAGTTAGAAAATATAAGGTTAGGTTCGAGTTCTTAAAACTCATACTTATGGTAAGTTCCTGAACTCATAATGTATGGCAAGTTTGACAAACTTGGTATAGTTATGTGTGAATAAATTATGGAGGATAATAGGAATATATAGATACTAATCAATTGATCCTTAGTGAAGGCGTAGAAAATAAGTAGTATTAGTATTACTTGAATATGTATGTTCTATGAGGTGTATATGATAATTATGTCTATATATTGTAATATTCTGAACTTTTGTATAAGTTATGGCAGCGATTCCCGACTTTTGTGTCACAAAGGGATATCGGATGTTTAAAGCAGTATGTGCTATGCTATATGGAATTAGTTGGATGACCATTATTTTATTTAATCAGATAATGCCGTCAAGACGAAAATGAAACCAAAGGGCAGAAGAATCTGTCAACAATGCTAGAAGACAACCAGACCCGATACAGAATTTTGCGAATATGGTCGCTCAAGATATTCAGAATGGAATACCAGCCACGGGAAATCAGCCAGATAATCGATCGGCAAACTTTAAAGACTTCAAAGCAGTCGGACCGCCAGAATTTAGAAGGACAACTGACCCTATAGAAATGTTTGTGACAGCTAGGGTAACGGAGGGGCAAAAGATCACTTTTGCCACGTATACGATAAAAGGGGAGGCGAATTTTTGGTGGGAGGCAAATCAAGCTAGAACAGGAGAAGGGAGTAGTGGTGGTAGGACTGGATAAAGGAAAGAAAATAATTTTGGGAATACCGAAAATAGGCCAGGAGGTGGAATGAAACAGGTTGCGCAATGTGAGAACTGCAGGAAGAATCACTCAAGTGAGTGTTTAAAGGGAAAGTTGGTGTGTTATAAGTGTGGGCAGAAGGGACATATCTCTCCTAACTGCCCCAATCCAAGAATGTATAGTGGGTGTTTTATTTGTAGATCAATGGAGCATAAGGTGAAAGACTGTCCGAAAAAAAGAATGGAGGCAGAAAGCGCGAATACGGAGAAAAGATGTGGGACATTGGCGATAACAGGTCCAACTTCAACAAGCAAACCAACAAAATCAACCGCAAGGGTCTTCAACATGACGGTCCAGGATACTGTGGCAGCTGGTGATGGAACTTCAGGTATTATTCGTGTAACTTTTATTTTCTTATACATGATTGTCCTATATATAGTAAATTATTTTATAAAGAAATTTTGAAGGAGAAATTTGAGTTCTTTTAGAAATCAAATTTCCGTTTGATCAGATAAACAAGCTTTATGTTGAATAATTAAAGATCAGTTCGATCGAATCTGATCAAGATCTACTTGAAATGACTGTGTATGCTATGTACCCTGTGACGCCCCCAAATTCGGGTACTTTTTACCTCAAATCTGGTACATCATTTCTATAACTATTGCGGAAGATATAAACATAAATTGTTTATACATTAAACTTTTACACATCATTCCCAAGGTCTACAACCTTAACTAAATACATACCTTCAATATCTAAAAAGGTTTACAATGTTATTTTCGTCAAAAAATTTAATAGATCTAACTGCACCATAATTAAATCTTGCACTTTGCCTTTGCCTCTGTCCTTATTCAAGCTTTCATCTTAATCTGAAAATTTTATCATGATACAGCAAGGGTGAGAAACAAATCTTCCCAGCAAGTTTTAAATATAATTGAGATATATCATGATTGAAAAGAATGAATAAGCTTTCAAGTTTTCAACAATATAATAATTGTGAAATAACATGAATCTGTTAGGTTTGTAATATTCAAGTGCGCAATCAAATTGCAAAAATAATGCGGAAGCGTGTAAAATCAGAGTTTAAAAAATTTACAAACCATATACCCGGATCACCCTTTATGCACAATTATTAATTAAACGAAAAGATAAAGAATAAAATCATACCCTTGAAGATCGAGCTTCCTCAGGTACAAGTTCACCTCCAAATCCTTTCGCGTTCAACTTGAATCCACCGGGGTTTTGTTCCTTCCTTTGATCAACGTTAGCCACCCATATGTTTGGCCTCTAGAGGTGATCCACCAAGAAAGAATAATGATTCAAGAAGAAGGGGTATTGGCTCAACCCTAGTTTTTCCTATCTCTATAGAAAAAAGGGGTGTACTCTCCAACAATTGGAATTGCGTATCTATCTTGATATCTGATATAAGACTCCTCTTATAAAGATATCGCTTAACCTTATTTAATAAAATAAGGTATTTAATTAAACTCTTTTTAATTAAATGGGCTCCCTAATCTTATTAGGGATAATTAATTAAACTCCTTTAATTAATTTTCCTCCTAATCCTATTAGAATAAATGAGAGTACTTATATTAAATTAATTCCTAAACTCTTTTAGAAATTAAAATAATAATAATTGTAATAATATTAATAAGACTCCTCTTATTAATTTATATTTAATATTTCTAAAATATTAAATAATAAATATTAAGCTATTTAATTTATTCTATCACCATAGATTAAATTAAATATACTTAACATATTATTACGATTATGCCATTAACTTCTTAAATAATTATTCTTCCTTTTATGGTGTGACCCTTTAGGTTCTCCATATTAAACCGGGTTGTGAATAAATCAATTAGAACAATTATAATCTTATTTAAATAAATAAATTAAACAATTAATTTATTTAAATAAATAATATTTATTCTACAATAGGGATAAGCCTCCCTAGCGATCAACGACTTTCCGGATAATATATAGATTTCAACATTAATCATAAAAGAACCTTTGAGTAAATAGTTACCGTATAATTCAATCCTTCCACCATACAATGTCCCAATTAAATATAAGACATGGAATTACTTTATCAAGTCTTATTTTATTTAATTATATGTATTTCGATCCTTAAATGCACAACTCCAAATAATGCAAATTAGAAACTCTTTTCTAATTTCATTCTCGCTTAACCAAGGACTACTTTGGGTTGTCATTTATCGAATCACATAGGACATTTCTCTTCTTTTATTAAAGTGGTAGATTCTTTATCGATCATACATTATCTCCATGTATGAACTTATTATACCCAAGCATACCCTTTGATATACCCTAAGGGTCTTAAGGAATAAGTCAAAGTATAACTCATCATACAAGATGCTATGATGATCTCAAGTCCAAGGATTACTTGTACTTACTATCACTACTGAGAATTCCTATTGACAGCAAATAAAACTCCATTAGGTATTCCTTAGCGAGCCAATGCTCAAAGAACTTATTCTCTAATAAGCACCTACATACTTGCTTTAGTGTCTCCACACAAATGATCATGAGATCAATCATCCTCATCCAATGAGAAAGCAACGTATGTACCAATCTATCCTGGATTCACTAATCCCCAATTTAGTAATCCAATGATTGGGAACTATTTTAGTTTTTAAGCTTTCTAAGAATTTAGATCTCATTAGAATGATCATCATCATTATTCTAAAAGCATTGCTTAAAACTATGGGTTTATCACATATTATAAAACAGCATCATGTAGATAATTAAAAGCCTTTAATAAATTAATACTTTTTATTAATAAATGAATAAGATTGTTACAAAGTATATGCTTTATCATCAAACATGATTGGCTTGTGTGCATACTACTTTCAATCTCCCACTTGCACTAAAGCCAATCGCCATGGTATCTCATACTCTAATCTCTAAGTGACGATTATCCTGCTGTTGGATAAGCTTTAGTTAATGGATATGTAATGTTGTTCATGAGAGTCCACTATCTCTATAGTGATTTCCCATCTTTCAATGATTCTAATAATCAAATGAAAGTGCCACAACACATGTTTAGATCCAAGATGAGGCTTAGGAACTATTCCTAGTTCTGTAATGAACTTTTAATCCAAACAATCAACTTACGACTTCATTTATAGCTATATACTTTGTCTTTATCACTAAACCAAAGAACTCTTTCTTTGTTTGGAACCTTTCCAATTCACTGCACCACTATTCAAGATAACGCTTTACCTTAAAGGGGATTTTTCTGTCATCTTGGTCTGTTTGAAAAACTTGAGTCTGTTAAGCTCTCTAGTTTTAATTTAGACCCACCATGAATATGATCACATCCTTAGTGCCGGTCAAGCACTTTAAGATGTTTTTCACTGACTCATAGTGAACTTCTCCAGAATATGACTGATCAACATCAGGTCTCGTACATTTCATTGCATGCATGATAGTCACTCATGCGACCTCTCTTTTCAGGAGTCTGTGGGGACTATTAAGAGAGATACACTCCATAGCTCATCGACATGAGACATCTCTTGGAGTTTGTCATGCTAAACAACTTTAGCATCAAATGAATATACGTTCCTTGGGTTAAGTCGAGCATCCTCTTAAATCTATCTATATAGATTTGCATCCCTAATTAAGATACTCTTCCAAATCATTCATGGAGGAATGTTTAGACAACTTTATCTTTACTGATTTTAGCATTGGTATGTCATTCCTTATCCGTAGTATATCAACATATAATACTAGGAATGTCACGACGCTCCCACTGTCCCTTTTGTACACACTAGAAGTCTTACCTCATCGAATGTAACTCTGGATCATCATCTTCTATGATGTGTACCTCATCATCATCATCCATGATGAATCCATACCTCCTAGGTATCTTTGGTACTATTCCAGATTTACGATTCGGTTGTGGTACAATAGGTCTATCTACCGGTTCCTCTTATTTAACTTATAGTGTTTTGTGGTTCTTGAACTCTTCAAGATCTATTATCCTCCCACTAGCCCCTTCAATGATAAACACCTTTATCTTAGAAGGCAGCGTGTTTTACAACAAACACCTTTTGCTAAGTAGAATTATAGAACATATACCTAAACTTACATTAGGATGTCCCACAAATCGACACTTGTCAAATCTTGTCCCAAGCTTATCCTTTGAAACCTTTTTCACATAAGTTGGACAACCACTTATCTTAACATACTTAAGATTAGGAATCCTCCCTGTCCATAACTTTTATGGAGTCTTGGGGACGGATTTTGAGGTTACCATTTTTCGTAGATATGCAGCCATTTCTAGGACATAACCCTAGAAGGATACTGGAATGTCGGTAAAATCATTATGGACCGTACCATGTCCAACAAGGTATGATTTTTCATTCAGATACATCAATCAATTATTGCGTATCAGGATGTGTCCATTATGAGAAAACCATTTGAGATGATCTAGAAACTTATTGCTCAAGTATTTATTCCTTGGTCTAATCAAAGAATCTTAATACTTTGTCAATTTGTTTCACTTTTTGAATTCTTTGAATCTTTCAAATAATTCACACTTGTATTTCAACAAATACATACATTCAACTATTTGAATGATCATCTCCTTTTCTTATACTAGTTTGTTCAATTTACAAAATAATTTTTCACGTAAGTCAAGTATACAAAATCCATTAAGTAATCTTTCAGTTCTATACGAAATATTATTATTATAAATAGAACAACAATTGTTCTTAATTATAATACCAAAAATTTTATTGTCCAACAATAAAATGGAAATAATGTTTCTAACAAGAATTGGAATATACAATAACAACTTATTGACTTAATAGATTTGCCCGTAGGCAGTGCTAAACTATAAGTTTCTATAGCTAATGCAGCAACCTTTGCTTCATTTTCCACACATAGGATTACTTATCTTTGTTTAACTTTCTACTTCTGCTTGGTCCCTTCATAAATCTATATTTATGATAACCAAAGTAGGTATCCAATACCCAAGTAAAACCTTGACTTAAAGAAAAAAATTATTTTAATCATGAACAAAAACTGTATTGTAACCGAAACTTCACTAAGCTTCTTTGGTTAGCCTCTGCAAGATGCTTCTCGCAGTTTCTTTCCAGTGTCCATGCTTATTGCAGTGGAAGCAAACTCCTTTGTTATCCATATCGCTTTTTGTTCTTATTGTCCTTTGTTTATGCCTTTCTATTTACCTTCTTTGAATCGTTCTTCTTTTCAAAAGATCCTTTGGCCCCTACCAGTAAGACTTGATCTTTCTTGGTTGGAAAGTGACTCTCAACATTTTTCAATATGTTAAGCAAATCAGCGAGGCTGATATCTAGCTTGTTTATATGAAAAATTCACAACAATTGTGAAAGGAGTCCGGGAGTGAGTGCAAGATCAAATCTTGGCTCAACTCCCCATCCATGACAAAACCCGTTGTCCTAATTGTTCAATCAAATTGATCATGTTTAGAACTTTTTGTCTGTACTATAGTGCCATTGGCCATTCTAGATCGGAAGAGCTCCTTAGATATCTGATATCTATCAGTCCTACTTTCCTCACCATCAACTACTTGATGTGCAGGAATATAGTAGTAGCATCCATAGTTTCATGCTGACGCTGAAGCTCGTTACTCATGGATGCGAGCATGATGCATTGAGCCAATCGTGCATCATCATCTCGCCACTTTCTAAAAGTAGCAATCTCTTCTCCTCAGAGGCATTATCTCGTAATCATTGCGAGGATAGGCGATTAAGGACATAAGATAGCTTTTCACCATGAGAACTATTCTCAAATTCCTTAACTTATCCGTTTAATTCTATTCAGTTAATTTAGCATCTAATATGCTTCAGCGATGATAGTAATTAAGACATTGTAAAATTTTGTAAATGAATTTGTAATTAACAACATTTTAACATACATTCTTTTATTAATTACCAAAATAATTTAGGTCTTATTTTAAATTGGTATCTCCCACTATTTTCTTCAAACTATATTACCCTCACTTATATAGTTCGGCAAAATCTAATTAAAGATTTGCTAGTGAGAATAAGGATCTCATTTCAAATGTATATAGCCTTGTGGTGACACAACAAACTATATATAAATAAATAGGTAGACAAACTTTTTGTCAATTACATCAACTATGCAACTCCTCAGATTTTGCCTCTTAGATTATTTTGATCAAGTGGTGGCACATCCGAATCAAAATTATCCAAGTTAAGTCCACCTAGCACTCCATAAATTCAAAAAGAAAAATATCATCCTTGTGGTGACACAACAAAAAAACAATATTGTTCAATTTTCTTTATAAGCATCAAATGTGATAAATTAACATCTTAAATACTTAATACTTGCCTTGTGGTGACACAACAAACTCATATTAAATATTTAATACTCTATTAATTTTATCATGCTAGAAGGTGACGCTTCGATATTCCAAATATCTTTGAACGCTTAGGACTTAATATAAAAAATCGAGGGGTTTGTTATTAATTTGTCTCATCTTGTTTATAGCAAGCATTTATATATATATATAAATACGCGTATTATATTAATGAACATGCTAAGCATGTTTGCATAATATATATATATATATAGTATAAGCATGAACATATAGAATACTATATTCTACCCTTGGATTGATTATGGACTTTTATTCTAGTTTGGTTCACTAGAGCCACCAAGTGAACCAAAAGGTCAAACCCTATGGGTGCAAGAAATAATATTTAAATATAACTATTACATTTAAACCCTGGGCTCCATTACAAACGGGTCTTCAAGCGCTCCTTGCTCCTTGATCTCCAATTTTTCAAAATAATTCTAACTATTCCTATTACAAAATTATTTAAAATAAATAGAAACCTTGATCGTGAATAAGGGAAGTACATAGGGGAGATAGAATTTACATTAAGAAAAATTAGAGAAGATGAGGTACTGTGATTCCCCAATTAATAAAACCCATACATTCATGCATCCAACTAAAATAAAATCCAATCATATCGGTCAATAGTCCATAATCAATCCCATTTATTATCATACACATCACCATATGCATCAATAAATAACATTCATCTTATGAATAATAAACATTTAATATATATATTGATATCATTTAATGGGCAAATTTAGTTAGTATAAAATCTATTTTTGAATCAAAATAAACTCCTTTATTTTAATCCAAATTTAAATTAAAATAAAACTATTTTATTTTAATTTATTCAATTTTGAATAAAATAAACTATTTTATTTTAATCAAAATCTTTAATCAAAATAAACTCCTTTATTTTAATTAATTATGGAATCTAATTCCATGTATATAAAAATCTTTAATTAAAATAAACTCTTTTATTTTAATTAATTATGGAATCCAATTCCATGTAAAAAAAAAATTTATTAAAGGAAACACGGATATTCTTTTCCTATTCACAAATAAACTCCTTTATTTTGAATAATATGAAATCTTATTTCATATTTAAATAAACTCCTTTATTTAAGGAAATATGGATTCTCTTCCTATTCACAAATAAACTCTTTTATTTTGAATAATATGAAATCTTATTTCATATCTAAACAAACTCCTTTATTTAAGGAAAGATGGATTTACTTTCCTATTCACAAATAAACTCCTTTATTTTAGGAAAAATAAAATCCAATTTCAACTCCAATTAGTTATTATGGAATCCAATTCCAACTCTAATTAGTTAGCATGAAATTCTAATTAAAATAAATCTTTTATTTTAATATTAAAATAAACCTTTTATTTTAAGATTAAAATAAACCTTTTATTTTAATTATAAAATTATTAAAATTAAAATAAAACTTTATATTTTAATATTAAAATAAACCTTTTATTTTAAAATTAAAATAAACTTTTATTTTAATTATATAATAATTAAGAATATATATATGTATATATATATTAAGTAATATATATATATATATATATAACCATAATATATATATATATATATATATATATATATACATATCCGCTCCTTTTAATGATTCAAGCTCTCACTTCCTTAAAAAATATAAGAAGCACGTGGGATTAATTCATATATGTAATTTGTTCCTTGCTTTTTAAAAAAAAAAATTTAATGCAACATGTGAATTGTACCAGTCACGTGGCATATGGATCTCATGTTCCTGCCGAATCCTCCTACTCACCATTAAATGGGCCACGTTGGATCATATACAACAGGAGCACTTGAAATCATAGCAGCGAATCACGGATCCGTTTTTTTTTTTTTTAAATTTTATATAACAAAATTATGCCCAATTAAATTTTTATAAACACATATCAATATACATATTAAATTTGACAATTAATAATTCACATAAAGGCTTGGCTCTGATGCCACTGTTAGGTTTGTAATATTCAAGTGCGCAATCAAATTGCAAAAATAATGCGGAAGCGTGTAAAATCAGAGTTTAAAAAAATTTACAAACCATATACCCGGATCACCCTTTATGCACAATTATTAATTAAACGAAAAGATAAAGAATAAAATCATACCCTTGAAGATCGAGCTTCCTCAGGTACAAGTTCACCTCCAAATCCTTTCGCGTTCAACTTGAATCCACCGGGGTTTTGTTCCTTCCTTTGATCAACGTTAGCCACCCATATGTTTGGCCTCTAGAGGTGATCCACCAAGAAAGAATAATGATTCAAGAAGAAGGGATATTGGCTCAACCCTAGTTTTTCCTATCTCTATAGAAAAAGGGGGTGTACTCTCCAACAATTGGAATTGCGTATCTATCTTGATATCTGATATAAGACTCCTCTTATAAAGATATCAGTTAACCTTATTTAATAAAATAAGGTATTTAATTAAACTCTTTTAATTAAATGGGCTCCCTAATCTTATTAGGGATAATTAATTAAACTCCTTTAATTAATTTTCCCTCCTAATCCTATTAGGAATAAATGAGAGTACTTATATTAAATTAATTCCTAAACTCTTTTAGAAATTAAAATAATAATAATTGTAATAATATTAATAAGACTCCTCTTATTAATTTATATTTAATATTTCTAAAATATTAAATAATAAATATTAAGCTATTTAATTTATTCTATCACCATAGATTAAATTAAATATACTTAACATATTATTACGATTATGCCATTAACTTCTTAAATAATTATTCTTCCTTTTATGGTGTGACCCTTTAGGTTCTCCATATTAAACCTATTGTGAATAAATCAATTAGAACAATTCTAATCTTATTTAAATAAATAAATTAAACAATTAATTTATTTAAATAAATAATATTTATTCTACAATAGGATAAGCCTCCCTAGCGATCAACGACTTTCCGAGATAATATAGATTTCAACATTAATCATAAAAGAACCTTTGAGTAAATAGTTACTGCATAATTCAATCCTTCCACCATACAATGTCCCAATTAAATATAAGACATGGAATTACCACAAGTCTTATTTTATTTAATTATATGTATTTCGATCCTTAAATGCACAACTCAAATAATGCAAATTAGAAACTCTTTTCTAATTTCATTCTCCATTAACCAAGGACTCTTGGGTTGTCATTTATCGAATCACATAGGACATTTCTCTTCTTTATTAGAAGTGGTAGATTCTTTATTGATCATACATTATCTCCATGTATAACTTATTATACCCAAGCATACCCTTTGATATACCCTAAGGGTCTTAAGGAATAAGTCAAAGTATAACTCATCATACACAAGATGCTATGATGATCTCAAGTCCAAGGATTACTTGTACTACTATCACTACAGGAATTCCTATTGACAGCAAATAAAACTCCATTAGGTATTCCTTAGCGAGCCACGCTCAAAGTGAACTTATTCTCTAATAAGCACCTACATACTTGCTTTAGTGTCTCCACACAAATGATCATGAGATCAATCATCCTCATCCAATGAAAAGCAACGATGTACCAATCTATCCGGATTCACTAATCCCCAATTTAGTAATCCAACGATTGGGAACTATTTTAGTTTTAAGCTTTCTAAGAATTTAGATCTCATTAGAATGATCATCATCATTATTCTAAAAGCATTGCTTAAAACTATGGGTTTATCACATATTATAAAACAGCATCATGTAGATAATTAAAAGCCTTTAATAAATTAATACTTTTTATTAATAAATGAATAAGATTGTTACAAAGTATATGCTTTATCATCAAACATGATTGGCTTGTGTGCATACTACTTTCAGAATCAAGTTTCAATAATTGCATTACTGAATCCATAATGTTTGAAGGTCAACAATGACCGTGAACAATTTAACTGAACCTTATGGTAATGAAGGTGTTCAACCTTTCATACCTGATGAACATATGCAACATGCACTAAGTACGAATCAATAATCAGTATAGACGTGAATAATCATCAATAATCATTCACTAACATGCTTTGTAATATAACTCGAGTTTGAGTTAAGGAAACTTGCATGTACCACTGATTACCGCTAAGCAATCTAATGTAATCTCTTATGAAAGTCCTATCAATTATAAGATTGATCTTTCAGTCAGTATAACATACTTGTTAGCTCAAAATACTATTACTTTATCCATAGATTATCTGACATTTCATCAAATATTAGATAACATCTTCACACATCAGTATCATTATTGTCCTTTGATAATTCTTCAATCACTGTATCATATATATTATGATTTAGCACTTTAATCTTTCATATAATAAGTTCTTTTCTATAATCCAGTAGGCCAAATACTAATATTATAATCTGGATTATTTTAACATATCAATCCAGCAACCTGTATTGAAACTATTCTTCAATTCAGCAACCTGGAATCAAACTAACTTACAATCCAGCAAACTGTTTATAATTCAGCAAGCTGTTTTCATTAATTTAGCAAGCTGTTTTTCAATTCAACATATTATTTTCCAATTCAGCAAGTTGTTTTCATTTCCAATATATCAAATTTCCAAATCATCATACTATACATTCAATATGACCTATTGAATGTCAAATTAACTTAACTCCTCTTTTAAACTCTATTTAATATTATTCATTATATAATAATATTAAATTCATTTATAAATATTATTAATCATTAAATAATATTTTAAATCAATGATTTCATAACACCTTAATCCAAATGTTATCAATCACTTAATAATCTCATAATCTAATATTATTAATATTATAATAATATTTTAATTATTTCTTAAACTTATAAATAATTTATTTTATTTGTTTACACTTTACTAATTAATGCATTTAATCATCCTAGAATGCCAAACTCATAAGATTTTATCACCAATAACCAAAACCCTCATCAAAAATCTGCATATACCTTTTATAGGATTCCCAAGCCATAAAATCTTATTTTCTAATTTTTTAACTTCACATAACATATTTAATTCATTTACTCATAACTATTCTATTTTCATAAAAAATACCAAATCAGTCCCAAAATATTTTCTTTTCTGGGATTTAGCAGAATATAGTCACATATTAAACATATATTTTTCTCAGAATTTTTAAAATTCATTTACTATTTTTCAAATGGCCAAAACTGCTGAATATTTAGACATTTATCATAAACTGTACATTTGTCCAAAAATTCTGAAATTTTCAGGATATACTCCTGTTATATACATGTACTCCCAATAAAATTTTCACCAATTTTGGAGTTAACCACAAGGAGTCATAACTCCTAATCTATACATCCAAAAATCACCATTTTTGGACACAATTTAGAAAACTCATCAATTTATCATCTCAAATTTTTCCAGAATTTTTGAGGGTCAGAAAAATTACGAAACGATCCATGGCAGAAACTATTCCAAAAGAGTTTTTATTTTTGTTAGAAAAATGGGACTGTTTTGGCTTAATCAGTCACTACATGATGAAAACTCAACATTTTTGAGTGCTACCACTTGGGTTAACTAGTAAACACATATATCTAGCACCCCTCTTTAACGGATCGTAAAAAGGAGATATAGATTTAAAACGGTGGATTTTGAAAGTACAAAGAAATTTGGGTTTCAAAACTAGAAAAATTATTTTTCTATTCCTTTTTTATTCCAACCAAATCAACACCTAATATGGGTAAATCCATACTTGAATCCATGAAAAACACGTAGATTATAGGGGTTTGAACTTCCAAATCAAAAACCCCCTTCCATTAAATTTCAAAAAGAAAGAGAATAAACCTCCATCTTTCTCACTCATGGGGGCTGCCGCCCATCTCCTCTACTCTCCCTCACGGTTTCTCTTTCTCTCGTTCCTCTCTTTTTCTTTCTTTCTCTTTCTTCTCTTTCCTTATCCTTCTTTTCTTCCATGGCTTCCGCCCCCCCCCCCCCTTCTCTCCCTCTCGGATTCTCCCGTTTTCTTCTTTTTCCCTCTTGGCTTTCTCTCTTTTTGGTTTTTATTAGCTAAGAAGGAAAATAATAATTAAGAGATGAGAGAGAAAGGATTAAGGAAATAAGATATATAGATATATTATAAATATCTATATTCATCCCCCTTTTTGCTCCTTAAAAAAAACCGGCATGTGGCCTCTTAGCTCCCACATATTTTTTTAATGCTTTAAATGTTCAACATGACCCTCTTTAATTTGGGCTTCCACCCAGAATTTAATTGGGCCATTATAATACTTGTCCCACACATAATATATTGGGCTACATTAACAATTTAATCGCCCTTAATCACTTTATCCACAAGTCACATGCTTAATTAATTAATTGGACTTGTTTAAAATAATATAACATCCTTAGTCCATTAAATCTAATTCTCTTGGACTCTATTTAAATTCTTGGGCTATGACCTTATTATAGTCCATTACTTTTAATTCTATTTCATTCTACCCTTATCATTTAATTAGGGTTCCACTACACCTTTGTAAATAAATTCCTTACTCATATATCTTTAATTCCATAACTCAATTAAACTTTGGTTATAACTGTGACGCCCCCAAAACAGGTATACATCACCCACCTTAAGTCGTCAAATACATGGTACAAAATTCAAATATAACTTAATAATACAACTGTCATGTAAAATACGACAAAACATAAACTGAGAGTTTTAATACGAATATTGTCTTCTAGACAGTATTCAAACTCAAATGGAGTCCTCAATATATTATTATCACACCATTTCATAAAATAGTGAGGACTACTAATGCAAACATTTGGACCGTCACTCCGTTCCCCGACTAGTCCCGGCTACGTTCTCATTTCTTGAAGAGAACAATGAAAGCAAAAGGGTGAGCTCAATTAGCCCAGTAAGAAATATTATGACTAAGATAATGCAGAATAATTTATTGTTAGCCTTCAACAGTGTTAAACTGATAAAATATAATAAACATCAAGTTTAACTGCAGCGGAATAAGCAATCCATTAGAAGAGTCAAGTAGAGCATAAAATTTACTATCTTCTATGATTTAAAAGGTTTTTCATCACTTTTATCGCTGAGACTCAACTTAATAAATAATCTGCATCATCGAATCACCCCTGCACTACGGCCAAGGATATTCATTAGTATCACGACCACAAATTATCCATGCACTACGGGCCAAGGATATTCGTGTATTCATCAATGGCCATGATCATGCCAACAACTGTCCATCAATGCACTACGGGTAAATGAGGACTTTTACCACATCATTTGTAACATTACGGTCATGATTATACCGAATAATCCCTGGTCATAATCATACCAAGTCCATCTATGCACTACGACCACAGATGACTTTCAACATAATATAAGCATGAGGATGATGACAATGATATAAGAATTCAACTAAAAGAAAGCAAAGGATAAATTTTTAAAGATTATAATTTAATTTATTCATAATTCAATAATGTACAAATTATCAACATGATACTGCTTTGTGGATTAAAATTCAAGAATAATATTGTATCAAAAATGATTTCGATCATAAAGAAATCATTTTTTGTCATGAATAGTTCCCCGGGTGAATAGTACCCGAGTGAATAGTATCTCGTGAATAGTAACTTCGGGAATAATAACCCCATGAATAGTACTCCGATATAAAAAAGTTAAAACTTATCAAGAATGCTCATAATAATATTTCCATGAAAAGATACTGGATGAAGCACAAATATCAAGGATATTCTACTAATTTTATGGATTATAGAAGCCAAAACTTTAACAAAATGAGTATAGAATTCAGAATCTGAAATGAAATAATATTACTTACATACTACAGAGTATGGAAGAAAATATTATTTCATATGAATACTGAATAAAAATAACATCCCTTACAACTATTTAACGAAAATAATATTCCTTACGAATATTAAACGAATATAATATTCCTTACGAATATTAAACGAATATAATATTCCTTACGAATATTGAACGATATAAAATTTTTTACGAATACGAAAAATAATATCGTAATCGAATATGAAATAAATAATACCCCTTACCTTAAAAAGAAGAGTATTCCGACTGGTAGGGCGGGGATATTCTTGAAGAAAACTTTCACTGTTTTCTACGCTCAAAGCTTTCTAAAACTCAAAAGAAATACGCTCAATATTATAGAAGAAGAATTCTCTGATTCTGGTGTGATTTTCATTTCTAACTAAGCATCCTATTTATAGGAGAATGGAAGAGATACTATTTGAAAATTTTAATTACGGATTTGACGTAACGCAATTCACGGCGAATTAATTCAAGCTAAATTCAATCGTTTGAAAATTTTGATTTACTATGTAGCACTATGCAATAAAATATTCTAATAAAACAAAAACTTTTAAATAATATATATATATATAGTACACCCACGGGTGTACATCCGTTATACATATATATATATATATATATATATATATATTACACACACACACATGTGACAAAATATATATATATATATATATATATATATATATATATATATATACTCCTCTCTTCCAAGGCACTTCCCCCCCCCCCTTTATTTTTTCTCTTCCACCACACATCTTTCACACACATGTTTATATATATATATATATATATATATATATATATATATATATATATATACTAACACTTCCTTCCAAACACGTTTTCTCCCCCCACCCCCATTTTCATTTTCTTCCACGTGGGCCCCACGTGTTCCCCTCCCACCAACATGTCACCATCACATGTGGATACCATTATATATATACTGAATAACTTTCTACTGATTATTTTGAAAAATGGGTAAATGAGGGTCCATAAAATAAGCCAATTTACAATAAATATTTCATAAAAATCCCTTCAATATTTTTAACAATATTTATTCATCATTATTATAACTCGCAATATTAACAACCAGATCGTTCCCAGGAAAGAGGGGGCTTTCCAATAAGGATTTCTCCCTATTGGAGTGCAATTAGGTGACCAAACATCTCCTCGACAGAACTTTCTAGACATCGTCAATATTACAAATAATAATATGAATAAATGTATCGTCTCAATTATTGATTTAATAATATATAAAATATCGACAATAATTAAATCAAATAACGTGAGATACTATGCAACAATTACTGTAGCAATAATTGAACAAAACTGAGTGACTTCTCACATAAGCATCAATAATCAATACCGGTATTAACAGCTACTATGCAACCACGCCATTCATCGTATTTTTAACACCGGGTATTTCAACAGTTAACGGTAAAACTTCCGCCATTATTTTTATAAAAAGATATTTTTGTCATTTTTTCATTCCGACAATAATTCCGTTGTGGGGTCCACCAATGATTGTGTCATCGTACGAATATTCCCTGTTAAAACGAATATTCCCTGACCAATCGAATATTTTATGACAACTTGGATACTTTGCAAATTTTATAAATAATACCCACAACTATAATATTATATCAAATTCACATCTTAATATAAAAAAAATATTTTAAGAAAATTAAATCTTTCTTCATCGAAAGTCGGTGTCTTACAATCTCTCATCCTTATGAAATTTTGCCCTTGAAATTTATGTACGTACCTAGTACTTCGAAGAGATGGTAATACCTTGATTTCATTTCAAATTCTAACAATTGAGGTATAACCCTAGAGCGTAGAATACGTTCCTTCTTATCCAAGATTTTAACAGGTACCTCTTCATACGTTAAATCTTCCGCTATTTCGTTCGGTTCTAAATCAATAATGTGGTTTGGGTCGTCCACATATTTACGTAACATCGATTCGTGAAAAAACGTTATGAACACGCGACATACTTGGCACAGTAAGGCTAGTCTATAGCCACGCCCTACTCGATCGATGATTTCAAATAGACCAATAAAGTCGAGGGTTAAGATTCCTCTCTTCGTCGATTCTTGCTTCTAGAATAACGCACTCTTGAACCTTCTCCTTCACATTCATCAGCTCTGAGTCTGTAGCTTAAGCGACTTTAACTTTATCCATTAAAGTCGGTTCTAATCGTATATTCACTAACTTCACGTAGGTTCTTGGAGTTTTTAACTCTATCTCCATCTTTTGTAAATCGTACAAATGGGTATTTGTGTTAACAACGTTGCACTCGTAATCGCATACGATCTTCTACTCAATGCGTCAGCTACCATGTTCGCTCTTCCACGGTGTTATTAAATGGTATTATCATAATCTTCAACAGCTCGAGCCAATGTCTTTGGCGCATGCTACGTTCGTTCGGGGTGGAAAAATATTTAAGGGTTTTAGAAATGGGTTTTGTACTGGAGTCAATACAAAATTCGATTTCGCTCTCTAGGGTAGGCCAAGAAGTCTTCAGGAATACATCAGGAAATTTATTAACAATAGAAATATCATTCAAATCTGACGTATTTTTGTTTAAATCAGTGACATGAGCTAAGAAAGCTTGACATCCGTTTTTCAATAAACGAATAGTTTTATGGCTTGAGATGACAGTGATTGATTTTAAGGGTTTGGTTGCTTGAATTCGTATAATAGGTTGGTTAAGAATATGAAAGCTAAAAACCTTATGATAACAATCAATTTTTGCATGATGAGTAGTTAACCAATCAATCCCTAGAATTACGTCAAATGCAAGTATTTTCAACGAAATAAGATCGACATTACGTGAGGGTACCGATTTGAACCAAACAAGACTTATAAACAGCGGATGTAATGAAGGTTTCTGCCAACGGAGTTTCAACAGATAAGTCAAAGTCTAATTTCTCCAGAGTCAAATTTAAATGTTGAGCGCAAGTAGGAGAAATAAAAGAATGGGTAGAACCAGTATCAAATAAGTTATAGACTTTGCTAGAGTTTATGATAAGCTTACCCGTGATGACCTCGTTCAGGTTCTTTGCTTTCTGGGAGGTTACGACAAACGCTCTCCTTGAACTCTTCGGGTTTTTGACTTTTCCGAACGGCCTTTGGTGCCTCCATCCCAGCTAGACTTGTCTTGTTTGCAACAAAAAATCGGCCAGTGACCTTCTCTTCCATAATTGTAACATCGCTTTGAATCGCATCGCGCGGCCAGCCGATGTGTCCCTCCCTCCGCATTTGAAGCATATGATAGGTGGTCGTTCTCTTTCCTTAACAACGGGTGCTGCTGCTGACGTCTTTCCATCATTGTTGAATATCCTCTTCTTGAAATGTCCACTCTTATTATCTTGGCTATGATTACCACCGAATTGGTTACCATTTCTGGCATGTTGATTCCCTCCACGCTTGTTGTCATAGCTTCGATGACTGCTACCACCGGTATTATCATTTTACCGCCTTCTCTCTCTTGGTTGGGTTGACTCATTATCACGCTCCAATAACTGAGCCCTATTTAAAACATCTGAATACAAGCAAAGTTTGTGAGAAATGAGGTATTGACGTATCTCGGGTTTCAAACCTCTTAGAAATATTCGCGTCATTTTTTCCTCATTATCAACTAAGTGGGACGCAAACCGGGACAACTCGGCAAACTTGGCATCGTACTGCGACACGGTCATGTTGTTTTGCTCTAGTTTAATGAACTCTACCTCTTTCATGTAACGAATACTTTCGGGAAAGTACTTTTCTTTGAACAGTTCTTGGAACTTCTCCCAAGTCATCTTCAGTGCGGAAGGTGGAGTACGCTTTATAGATTCCCACCAGTAATCTGCCTCTCCTCGCAACATGAAGGTGGCAAAGGGAACCTTTTGCTCCTCGGAGCATCCCAAGACATCAAATATCTTGGTGATCTTCTTTATCCACGTCTCGCCTTAAGTGGTTTTGGCTCTCCAATAAACTCGTGGTCCCAGCCTCCTTGAATCATGCAATACGATGACCGTCCGAGACTTGTCAGTGTTTCCACCTGCATTTTGGATAGGAGCCGCTCTCGCCTGATGTTGCATGAATTGCATAAAGCCTTTGAACATTCTATCGTTCATCATCTGATCGGCGTTGTTGTTTACCTGAGGATTATTATCTTCCTTTTGCACATTATCCTGGGTATTGATATGTGGTGACTCAATGGTCTCCTGTGCTCCATTGTTATTCTCAATATTCTCGGATGTCATTTTCAAATACTGCCACAAAACAAGGGTTAAATAACATGTCACATATTATCCCTATACTCTGACCAACCAATTAAATAACAAATAAACTTAGGTAGGTCATACTAGTGAAGGAATTACCCGTCTCTCCCCCTAGTTCTAGTCTCACATATTAGCCAGGGATCATATCCCTAAGCTTTAATACCTACTGTGACGCCCCCAAAACAAGTATACATCACCAATATAAAAAATTAAATCGAGAAAATTATATCAAATTCACATCTTAATATAAAAAAAATATTTCGAGAAAATTAAATCTTTATTCATCGAAAGTTGGGGTCTTACAATAACATTAGTTATTTGAGATATATAAAATAAATCTCTTAATATTAGTATATATATTTATATACTAATATTCTCCCATATTATATCCTCTTAGGTTATTTAATTATCACACCTAATATATATATTAGGTTACATAACCTAATTCGTAATTCACTTTTATATACAAAATAAATGTATTCACATTATATAATGTATATTTATTTAATCATGACTAAAAGACAAAATACACCCCAAACTTTACATCACTGTTGATTTTTGCACCCCAAACTGAAAAAGGTGTCTAAGTACACCCCAAACTTCATTTTTACTGAACAAAATGCACACTTTTATGACTTAACCCCATTAAAATGACCCCATTAAGGTCAGAATCTTATTATAGAGGGGTAAGTTTGGTATTTTACATTTATTCTCTTCCCTTTATATCTCTCTCCTCCGTAACCAAGCAAACAATGACATCTTCACCTGCACTACTATCATCATCACTGAACCACCGAAATTTGAACATCTTCGAATTGAAATTTGCGGGCACCAAGAAGATACTTCCAGAAGCTTGGAAATTTGCCATGTCATCATGATTTGGATCAAAAATTCGCAAAAATGATGATATACCAAGACTTCAAACAAAAATAAACAAAACCAGCATACATCAGAAAACAATAAGAAAATATAAAGTTCAACAAGAATTAATACAATGTCTACATGATAGTAGAACAATGAGGAACAAGGAAACAGAGCCAATTTCATAGAAAGAAATTCTATCCATTCTTGGATTCACAGTAGCCAACTTCATAGAAAGAAACTGCAACCAAAGTTCAAATTATCATCAATAATCAACGAAATTCATCTTCTTATTAAGATGGGTGCGTGATTAGTAGCTAGTTTAAGTAAATTTACCTCAACTCACATTTAGAATTTACTTTCTACATAATTTATGATTTCATCCAAAGATAACTGCTTTTTCCCCACCCATGAAGCCAAATTGCATCCCATATATAATAACCCATGTTATATACTAGTGGACCTATAAATGTACTATGACCAAAATCTACAAGTTTGAATATATACCTTATTGCAACCTGGCACAAGATCATGGAGAAGCTTCATTTTTTTACTAATTTTCTCTTTGGACCTAATCAAATGAAGAAAAAAAAAAGATTAGTCTACTAACTCTTGGCATGAATCGATTTTTTAGAATTAAACATGAATCGGTTTAAGGTGGGATTACTCTTTCGCTAAACTATGGTACATCAAGGTTTCAATTCTTCGCCTCGACATAAATATAGTCTGTTGGTGGCTCAGAGTCTTTTGGTTGTTATTAGCTTGTTTCGATCCTCCTCTGCATCGATCGCACCTATCTTTGTTTCCTCCTCTGTTTTAACACTTCCACCACCACCTGTCATTTTGGATCTCTTTACATTTAAATTATCATCACCTTCTGCTTCCTAAAAGATTAATTCTCAATCAAATCCAAGAAAGAGTAAATAAATAAAGGAAAACAAAAGCAAAAGTAAAAGTAAAAAAAATGATTCATCTTTTGCTTTTATAGGAGTATTTTATTTTTACCTTTTAGCATCGCGGCATCGGGATAATGCAACTTTCTTTTGCTTTTCCTCTTGAGACTCCTTTTCTTTTCCTGTAATTCAATTCTTTTGGAGTTCCAAACCCCAAACTAGACCAAAAATTCAATTATTAAGACGCATTAACTAGCTCAATTAATAGAACCCAAAATTCATTATCAACCTCAAAATCGAACAAGACCCACATGCAAACATAGAAACATCAAAATCACGCATAAATAAACACAAAATAGTATAATCTAACAAAATGCATGTAAAATTCACCTAAAAATTGCTTTTAAGTTATACATACCAAATTTCAATTTTTTATAAAAAAATAGGAAAAGATAAACTTGAATTAGATTTAATTACTTCAATTTTCCGATCAACGACAAGCTTTGGATGATTTCCCACACTTTTTTGGCAATGTTCTTCTCCTCAGAACGCCTCATCTTCCATGTCTACCGCCATTAAAGAGGGTTTTGAGGTTTACGACTCGGTATCTTTTTTATGATATAGGTTTGAACTGCTCTTTACAGAGTGCGGTGAAGATTGAACTTTGGGAACACGAGGTCGATATTCTCTCATATATATGCGCGGTATTCGAAGCGGAGAAGAATTAGTGGTGAAGAAGGTATTAAAAGACTTAAATACCCTTCAGATCACGTGTAGATGTTTTAGCCATTCATTTTTGACCTAAGTTAAATCATAAAAGTGTGCATTTTGTTCAGTAAAAGTGAAGTTTGGGGTGTACTTAGACACCTTTTTCAGTTTGGGGTGCAAAAATCAACAGTGATATAAAGTTTGGGGTGTATTTTGTCTTTTAGTCTTTAATCATATACATAATTCACATAATCATAACATATTTCAATTCTCACACTATTTTTGACTTTTCTCCATAAAAAGTCAACAGTTAACGTTGACCAAAAGTCAACCTTTACACATTTTGTGTTTACTGCCCATTCTGACTAAACATGATGTTCCGGACGCAACCGAGCAGTCCATGCTTCAAAATTCTATCCCTAACTCAAATTTTGAGTTTTAAATTACTCCATTCTTATTACTAATCATATTAACTAACGAATTTATACTTATTCAAATTCTTATTTGCCAATCAAGGCCAACGTTCAAGCTATGTTAATTACTAACATAGTTTTATCTTGATCCTTATATCATTAACTTAATTCATCATTCCTCTTGCTAAAATATATATCACCTTACTAAGTATATATATTTCTATACATATACTCATCTTCGTTTAACCTCATAGCATCTCTTCATGTGAAATCTTATCTCCTTAAGAAAATTTCCATATGTAGTTATATAACATTTCTTAGACTATTTAGTTCACATCGAATTTACAGGTATCGTAATAACTTATTCTTGATATTCCTTCAAGTACATATTAATTCATTTCTAGGGTTTAGGAATTTTGTAACCCATATTTTCTCTATTCTCATTCGAATAGCAAACCATATAGGTTTTACTTGAAAATTTTAAATAAATATTCAAATTCTCATCTAGGTTTTATTCTTTAACCTTTATTCTAATCATTCAAGATTTTATGAATTTTCGGGTTATCACATACCCTTATATGTATAATTTTTGAAACGGTGACTCCGGGGACGGAATCTTTATAAGGGAGGGTGAATGTAACAACTCGATATTTTCTATATAATTAAATCAAAAATTTTGTGTATAATTTTTTTTTTATTTTAAAGGTGGGAATACGTGCAAGGTAAAGTATATGTATATATGTGAAAAATAAAATTTATTTATTACATGAATAATTTCAAATAATTTTCTTAGAATTATTGACTATAAATTATATTTTTATAATTAATTTTGTAGTAAAAATATTTTATTATCTATTTTATATGAAAATATGATTATTATATTATTTAATAATATATGGAATGATTATTAGAATTATTATAATAATTATTTTATTATATGATTTTAGTTCAAATTATTAAGTTAATTATTTTAACTTAATTAATAATGCTATATATACAAGATAAATCGATATGGAATCCAAACCATAATTACGGTTTTTAATCAAGGAATGAGAATAATAATATTATATTAATTATATTTCAAAGTCTTTATAAATATGTATGTTATGTGTGTAAGGTTAATGTGTGGAATAGTTTTAATGTAACATGTGAAACCCTAATATTACTGATAAACCCTAGTTTTGAAGTCAAATAAGACTTTAAAATCTGTCTAGTAATTGTGTTATGTGATTAATGACATTTATTATAAATATTAATGCTAATTAGGAAAAACCTAATTATAGGAAACTCTAATTGTAAATTAAAAACCCTAATTTATAAATTAGTAACCCTAATTGCTAAATTGGTAATCCTAATTGTTAATTGTAAGCCATAATACTAATTATTGGAACTTAAACCCTAAATGTTCCAGTATAATGTAAATAGAAAACTAATTGTAATTAGGAAACTCTAAATTACATTTTTAGGAAACTAATTTTTATTTTTAAACCCTAAATAAAAACCTAGAAATCCATTTTTTAGAAAACCTTAGGGTTAAACCCTAAGGGTTTGTCAAGTTACAACTTTGCCATTAAAATGATAAGACAAATGACCATATTGCCCCTTGCATTATTGTTAGATAACTTGTACATTTTGCCAACACTTTAGTGGTTCAACCACTCTTGACTTTCCATTTGACAAAAATCTCAGCAACTCAGCTATATTCATCAGCCATACATATTATATGCATGATATATATAGATTAAAGAGAGAAAAAAGTGTACATTATTGCTCATTTGTTCACTTATACTTAACCAAGTCCCTCTCTTTCTCTAACCCACGAATTATCTTAGTATATCTGTCCCAAAACCAAGCCCCACTACCTCCACTAACAAATCAGTAGCCTTGAATCAAGATTTGCTCATATAAAGGAATAAACCCTAATCAAAAATCTAACCCTCGATCCTCTGTTAGATGTTAGTTTTTTTGTGTTAAACATGTTGTATGGTGTATAACTAGATGATCTGGGTTGATAGATGTTAGATCCATAACATCTATAGGCTCAGATTTAGTGTTTTTCAAAATCTGGAAATTTTTTAAAAGTGGTCTGACAACCGAATGTCAGACCTTCTAGATCTCAGCATGTTTATGTTTTTGGTGTTTTAGATGTTTGAAGTTGTAGTATGCTATGAGATCTGTATTCTGGAGCTTGAAACATGGTCAGAGCATGAACAGGTTGCAAGTTATGGGTGGTCAAACCCGATTGACCGACCATGACTGGACAAAATCTGGGTAACCCAGATCTTGCCCAGAACGGTCTGAGAATGAGTTTGTAGCCTCTAATCTTGTAGGTGTTTTGTGTTATGAGTTTTTTGTTGCAACCATCTTATAGTATGGTAGTTATACTATAGATTAATGCTTTTATATCACTTATATTACTAACAGATCAGTTTTGGAGGATGGTCAAACCAGTAGAAAGTTCACGGATTTACCCAGAAAACTCAAGATCGTGGTTTCTAACATGGTTTGACCGGACAAGATCTGGCGATTATGTTGTTGTTATGGTGATTTTATGTATTAGATCTCTTCTTGGACATGTTGGCTACACACTGAATGTATTAAATCACAAAACTAATACAAGGGTAGCAAGTTGTGGAAGCCCAAAAGTGATTGCTCGAACTGTTCTTCATTTTTGGGCCCAGAAATGAAGAACAGCCTCTGACAGACACTTTGATGGCTTAGATCTCTCGGTTGTTTAATAATCTGGCCATGGATCTTGTTTAGTGTTGTAGTACTACATCATTACTACAATATTAACTAAATTTCGAACCCAGAAACCTTTGGATCAAAGATTTGCATGCGGTCAAACCTACCACCTTGATAACTGACATGAATGTTCTGGGTTTGATGATGAACATGAAGAACACCTATAGTGATTTACCTGTAAGCTATAAAAAGCGCCTTTTTCTTAACACTTTATTTCTAAAATTTATTATTTTATTACATAAATAGAGAAAATTAGTTTTAATTATTAAAAATATAAAATAAATTACTAAAATTATTTTAAAGCCTAAAAATTAGTTTTTAATAATTTTGAATATATTTCATTAATATTTAATATTTTTGTAATATTAATGGTATTTAATTTATTTGATTATAATATTAAATAAATTGTTTAAAAATGATTTTAATACTTGAAAAATAATTTAAAATTTTTATTATGTTATAAGAAAATATTTTAAGTTATTTTAATGACTTTTAATATTTTGTAATGAATTTCATTAATTAATTAATATTAATGATAATTAATTTATTTATTAAATGTATTAAATAAATTGTGGAAAAATAGGATTAATGATTTAAAAATTATATAAAAATTATTTAAGTATTATAAAAGTATTTTAAGTTATAAAATATAACTTTTAATATTTAAAGGTAAATTTCATTAATAAATTAATGTTAATGATATTAGATTTATTTATCAATTATAGACTAGTATGAACATCTCGAATCTGGGAAATTTTTATGCGCCTAAGGCGGATATACTGGACAAAAATATTGTTCTTGTATGTAGTATTGATCAATACAGGACATAACGGACTGATCACCCTCGTGCCTGTAAGTTATGACGGTTTACAGATGAAGTTCTGTTTAACCTTTTCGAAAATAGAAAACAATGTTCATAGTTTGTCGACTGATCCTCATTTATAGCCAGTACATAGTTTCAAAAATTTGAAATCGAAATGATATGTTGTTTATTATTGATTTAGCTTACTTCACAACTATTGATTCGTTGTAGAAGTGTTATTCACGAAAAACATTTACTTTCTTCAGCTAACTGTTATTGATTGCTATTACTTGCTGGGCACTCAAATGCTCATCTTTGCTTAACTTAAATATTTTCAGCTAAGTGTGAACAACCAGAAGGCTCGACAAAGAACAAAGGGAAAGAAAAGGTTGTTGAATAAGTTGGTGTTATATTATGTAATAGTTTGACTTTATTAGGATAAGGATGATATATATTAATTATCATATAATGAATGTATTAAAGGTTATGTACTTGGGATTAGACTTTGATATATATGTAAATTAAGTTTGGTATTTATATTATTGTTATTATTATTAATATTATTTCTCTCAAAAAAATGGTATCGTGAAGCACCGAGTTCGGATTTCAAGTACCTGAATTTGGGGGCGTCACAGATATTAAGTAACCCTATTTAATTAAAATAAGGTATTATGTATTTAATTAAACTTCTTTAATTAATTAGGCTCCCTAATCTTATTAGGGATAATTAATTAAACTCTTTTAACTAATTTTGCATCCTAATCCTATTAGCAACAAATGAGAGTACTTATATTAAATTAATTCCTAAACTATTTTAGAAATTAAAATTAATAATAATTGTAATAAAATTAATAAGACTCCTCTTATTAATTTATATTTAATATTTTTAAAATATTAAATAATAAATATTAAGCTATTTAATTTACTTTATCACCATAGATTAAATTAAATATACTTAACATATTATTACGGTTATGTCATTAACTTCTTAAATAATTATTCTTCCTTTTATGGTGTGACCCTTTAGGTTCTCCATATTAAACCGGTTGTGAATAAATCAATTAGAATAATTCTAATCTTATTTAAATAAATAAATTAAACTATTACTTTATTTAAATAAATAATATTTATTATACAATAAGGATAAGCCTCCCTAGCGATCAACGACTTTCTAAATAATATAGATTTCAACATTAACCATAAAAGAACATTTGAGTAAATAGTTACCGTAAAATTCAATCCTTCCACCATATAATGTCCCAATTAAATATAAGACAATGAATTACTGTCAAGTCTTGTTTTATTTAATTATATGTATTTTGATTCCCAAATGCACAACTCCTAATGAATGCAAATTAGAAACTACTTTCTAATTTCATTCCACCTTAGCTAATGGTTCTTGGGTTGTCATTTATTGAATCACATAGGACATTTCTCTTCTTTTACTAGAAGTGGTAGATTCTTAATTGATCATTCATTATCTCCATATATAACTTATTACACCCAAGCATACCCTTCGATATACTCTAATAGTCTTAAGGAATAAGTCAAAGTGTAATTCATTATATATAAGATACTATAATGATCTCAAGTCTAAGAATCATTTGTACTACTATCACTACAAGAATTTCTATTGACAGACAAGTAAAACTTCATTATGTATTCCTTAGCGAGTCACGTTCAGTGAACTTATTCTCCAATAAGCACCTACATATTTGCTTTAGTGTCTCCACACAAATGATCATGAGATCAATCATCCTCATCCAATGAACAAGCAACGTATGTACCAATCTATCCGGATTCACTAATCCTCTTTTTAGTAATCTATTGATTGAGAATTTTAGTTTTAAGCTATCTAAGAATTTAGATCTCATCAGCATGATCTCATCATGATTCTAAAAGCATTGCTTAAAACTATGGGTTTATCACATATTATTAAAAACAACACCATGTAAATAATTAAATGACTTTAATAAATAATTTTTTTATTAATAAATAAATAATATTGATTACAAAGTATATGCTTTATCATCATACATGATTGGCTTGTATGCATACTACTTTTAATCTCCTACTTGCACTAAAGTCAATCGCCGTGGTATCTCATACTCATCTTCTCTAAGTGACGATCGAACTGGTATTGTGTTAACGCTTTAGTAAATAGATCTACAATAATGTCTTGAGAGTCCACACGCTCCAGGGTGACATCTCTTTCAATGATCTCTCTGATCATATGAAACCGCCGCAACACTTGTTGGATTTCTGATGAGACCAGGGTTCCTTAGCCTGCGCAATAGCTCCGATGTTGTCACATAATAAAGGTACTGGTCCTCTAATGCTAGGAACCACACCAAGTTTGATAATGAACTTCTTCATCCAAATAGCCTCCTTTGCAGCTTCACTTGCAGCTATGTACTCTGCCACTGTCACTGAATCAGTAATTATTTGCTATTTGGAACTCTTCTAACTCACTGCGTCACCGTTTAAGGTAAACACATACCCCGAAATAGATTTACGGTCATCTTGGTCCTTTTGAAAATTTGAGTCTGTGAAGCCCTTTAGTTTCAATTTAGACCCACCGTAGACAAGAAATACATCCTTAGTTCTTCTTAAGTACTTTAGGATATTTTTCACTGCCTTTCTAGTGCTCTTCTCCTGGATTTGACTGATATCTGCTTGTTACACTAAGTGCATGAGCGATATCCGGTCTAGTACATATCATCATACCGTACATGATAGATCCTATTGTTGAAGCATAAGAAATCTTACTCATATGGTCTCTCTCTCCTCAGATGTCTTTGGGGCTTGTTTCTTGGAGAGATGTATTCCATGGCTCATCGGCATGAGACCTCTTTTGGAATCTTCCATGCTAAACCTCTTTAGCATCGATTTAATGTACGTTCCTTGGGACAAGCCAAACATCCTTTTAGATCTATCTCTATAGATCTTTATCCCCAAAATATAGGATGCTTCTCCCAAGTCCTTCATGGAGAAGTGTTTAGATAACCAGATTTTAATTGATTGAAGCATAGAAATATCATTCCCTATCAGTAATATATCATCAACATATAATACAAGGAATGAAATAGCGCTCTCACTGACCTTCTTGTACACACATGGTTCATCCTAATTTTTGATAAAATCAAACTCTTTGATTGTCTCATCAAAATGGATGTTCCACCTACGAGAAGCTTGCTTCAATCCATAAATGGATCATTGTAGCTTAAAGACTTGATTTGTTCTAACCTTTGAAACAAATTCCTCTGGTTGTGTCATATACACATCCTCCTCAAGTTTCCCATTGAGGAAGGTCGTTTTCACGTCCATCTGCCAGATTTCGTAATCATGGTAAGCTGCAATCGCAAGCAAAATCCGAATGGACTTGAGCACTGCTACTGGTAAGAAGGTTTTGTCATAGTCAACTCCTTGTCTTTGGTTGAAACCTTTTGTGACCAGTCGGGCCTTATAGGTCTCTACCCTACCATCTACTCCAATCTTTCTGTTAAAGACCCATTTACACCGAATATGCTTAATGCCTTCAGGTGGTGAAACTAAAGTCCACACTTGGTTTTAATCCATGGAGTCCATCTCGGATTTCATGGCTTCTTGTCATTTCTCTGAGTCTTTACTACTTATAGCATGTTCATAATTCAATGGATCATCATCATTTATGATTCGTACATCATCGTCATCCTCTGTGATGAATCCATACCTATCAGGTATCACTACAAGAAATTACACAAAAAATGACGCTAAAATTTGCACATAAAATTTGTTTTTCGTCATAAAAACATTTGGTGACAAGTGTTAATCGTCACAGAGATTGTCACCATATGAGCGTGGTAAAATGTTTATTTAACAATATTTGATGTCGTCACTAAATGTTTTAACTTATGGTGACGATCTACACCATTGTCACTATAATTAATTACTTTTAATGACGTTAATAACGTCACTATTTGAATGAAACTTTCGTCACTTTATATTATGTTTCGTCATCAAAACTTAGTGCATTAAATGACGAAAATCTTTTTTCGTCATTAAATGATATTGTTTTAGTAACAAAAATATGTTACTCTATTTAAATCATCTAATTTTAGTGATGACAATATTGTCATATTTATGATTATTCTTTCGTCATGTTATTGTGCTTATCGTCACCAAAAATAAGAAAATAAATGACGACAGAACAATTCGTCACCTAATAATATATTTAACATGACAATTATGTCGTTGTCATTTCATATTTTAAATAATATTACAAAATAGTTTATCACCAAGCGTTACTTTTCGGGACACATTTTTAAATGTCACTAATTTAATACTTATGGTGACGATACATCTCATCACATAAAGAGTTATTAATAGTGACAAAATTAGTTGTTGTGACTAAATGAATATATAATAGTGACGATATAGTTTATCACCAAAGAGTTACTTTCTATAACATATTTTTCTATGTCACTAATTGAATACTTATGGTGACGATAGAACTCATCACATAACGAGCTATTAATAGTTACAAAATTAAAGATCATCACTAAATGAATATATAATAGTGACAGCATATCTTGTCACCAAATAGTTAATATTAATGACAAGATCAATTGTCATAACTAAATGAATATATATAATGACAATACTATTAATTCTAAAGAGTTAATATTATTCGTCATTAAATTTTAATTTTCATTGACCAAATATTATTTGTCAATAAATGATTATAAATCATGATGATGTGGTGGTCATATTAAGTTCTTTGACATTCAAAATGTATTGTTACATAAACAATTTTCAATAAAAAAATATAATACATTTAGTGAGCTTTTTAAATCAACTTTACACATGTATATAATATAAGAGACAAAAGGCAATAATCATTTAAAATAAAAAATAGTAGATTCACTAATTCAACAAAATACCCAATTATCTAGGCAATAAGCAGTTGCTTAAATAATCTAGTACCACAAAACCAAATTATATAATCCAAAAAGCTGAAATTTTAAAATCCATATCTTAAGAAAATGCTTAATTAAAACCTTCAACCTTGTGGTTATTGACCTTCTAGAAAAAACTGTCTACAAATCAAAAAAACATATAGACATAAATCAGTCAAATAGTTATGAAATTAAAAAAGAAATGTATATAAAGAAAGAAATGTTTAAAGGGACGACGAAACAAAAAATTAGATTAAAATTCGAAAAGTAATACATTACCTAAAGACTCCTTGCAACTTAAAATACTTACAATCAGACATAACAATTATCATAATTCACCATACAACCACAATAATTAATACATACTCAATCATTGACACATATCCAACCACCAAAATATCAAGCTAATCGTTACTAATTTTAATAAATTTCGGCAAAAATTCCTTTAAAAATAGATATCCTGAAAAATCTAAACCTGTCTATAAAACTTACAATCATCATTTCATACCCACAATCATCATATTCAAAATCATCATTTTTAGGTATACATATTTAAAGCATCAGTCTCAGCTACTTATAAAGTTAAAAAAATGAAATTGTTATGCTCATTTATAACAATTAGCAAATATTTAACTATTCCATCCAAAACATATGCACAGACCTAACTACTCCAATATCTTTCTGCAGAAATATTTAGGCTATATTAAATTCCTTTTATTCCAAATAACGTATCGCATAAATTTCCTAATGAAAGAATCATAATTAGCACTCATAAACCCAACAGTAAAACCCTTCAAAATAACCAAACAAAAAGTATAGAACTTAATCACAAAACATATATAAAGATATAAACGTGTAGTTACACACACACGCACAAATTTATGTATTTTAAATGCCCATTTGGTTTCAAAAAATCAGTACCACAAATACGAAAAAAAATAAATAAAATAGAATTGAATTGAATCACATAATTTCCCTGTACCAATGGACCCCCAAATTGAAAAAGTTACGAAAAAAAGAATCAATTTACCGATGGAGTGTAAAAATTGTAGCCACAGTCATCGAGTTGTATTCTAGGGTATTGAAGTTTGGCGTCCATTGAAGAGGAATTATTAGCAGCTTCCATTAACCCATCAGATGATAAGAAGTTACAGATAGAGTAAGAATAGAGTCGATGGATGGATCAATATTTCTTAGCAAATGTTACGATAATCAATAGATTGAGTTTTATACGGCAGTTATTAATTTTCAAAAAATATAATGGCAAGCCAAAAGAAAAGAAAATCACAACAAAATTGAATTGAATATTCTATATTGATGCTTAAAATGTTCTATATTAATCTCAAGCTCTAGACACTACATAATGTAGTTCCTATAGCACATATTCAAATTCAAGTTGAGAAAGCTGGAAGTAAAGCATCTTAATTTGAGCTTTGCTGGATTTAAACATACCTGGTGAGAAAAATATACTTTCCCAGTAACAAACATATATTTTTGCTTCAAAATTTTCAATAATCTGATCCTATATTATTTCAAAACTTGAGAAAATCTTGAAGAAATTTGAAGAATAATCATCAAGGACCTCAACATTTACCATCAATTTGAAGAAATTTCCATGTTATGTAAAGGAAGAACTCAACTTCTACCCAATTCACATCTCTTCCAAATGCTAGAAAAGTAACATGAAGTCACTACCTGCAACATTGTGACTTATGCAGAGATGGTGGTTGCTTCTGTCTGAAGAGTTTGCACTTTCCTCTCCAACTCATTTGTATAACGTATTTCTCGTTCCTTTGAACGCGCTGCAGATTGTCTATTTGCAAGAATCCTGTAATAACAAATAGACGGAGTCTTTTAAAGAACTTTCTCAATTACTTCTAAAGAGCACAACTAAAACACCAACTTGTTCACATTCAAGCCACTAATTATCAAAAGTCTACAGTTAACAACTTCAAGGTATATGAAATCATAAATATAGAATGGGTAATACATATAAAAAATAAAATAGTAGAAAGAGACACCATGAGACTTAATTCATTGTTTTTTGCTTTATCAGTAGACAAAAATAAAGACTCATAACCCCAACCCAAAAGTTAATTAATTATTAAAAAGAAAAAGGAAAGAAATTGTTCTAGTTGCTACCCAAATACCCCATGAATCCAGTAACTTCTTGAAATCTCACACTCACACACACTCCCAAACAAACATATAGATAAGAAGGGATCAAGAGACATTAATTATAAACTTCCATCAAATCAATCTTTACAAAACCCAGTAAAAAAATCATATCTTCATAAAACAAACATGATTGAAAATGATTTCTTCCAGAAAATCCCCTGTAAAAAATAAATCAATAAAATGGTCAACTAATTAGACTTCAACCTACAAAAAAGATCAAACATTTTAGCTCTTTTGGGATTAATCAAGGAGAGCTCAGTTAATTTATCAGGTCCAAGCGCTTTCTTCGCATTTTCTGAAGTTATACCCATGGGGAGAAGATAATTTTAGGCGTGTTCCATACTCTGTACCTGGTACAATTGATGGAAGAGCATGTCAGCGCGATCATGCTTTGAAAGAAAAGTTGGTACTTACTATATAGGAGTAGAGATAAAGATATTATACTCTTGGATTGACTGATCCCTCCCAAGCCATAGGGTTGGCAGTCATGGATTCCAACCCAGCACCAATCCCTATTTATAAAATGAATGAAAAAATAATTTTAGAATTTTAGAAGTATAATACACAGCTGCAGAGATATATCTAATCAAGGCACATAATACACAGCTGTAGAGATATACCAATATCATAAAATCCCGCTTTGATAGCCGCAGCTACATCAGCTATTGCTTGGAGACCCGATGAACATTGCCTGTTCACAGTTCTAATTGGAACTGTTTCTGGCAATACAGTTATTATATTCATGAGTATTTATTTATAACTACTTATAAATTATAAAGTATGCATGCCAATAAGTATACCAGGAAAACCAGCATAGAATGCAGCCATCCTACATTCACTCGCTCTTTGGGAGCCAAGCGCCAACACTGTGCCCACAACAATGTCCCCAACTTCACTTGGGTTCACATTTGTTTTCTCTATTACTACCTGCACAAAATTGTCATTACGCTAAGGTAGAATCAAAAATTTCATTATTTATCTTCAGAACAACTATTTCAACACAAAGTCCGCGAGAAATAAAACAAACCTTCAGGACAGGTGCGAGCAAATCATCAGCATAAGTATCCTTGAATCCACCCCTCTTTGCCTCACAAATTGCAGTCCAATGTGCCCTGCAAAAGTAAAGCAATAGAACCCATAAGGAAAAATGGAAAATTGATTGAATTCATTGTTTAGCACAACAAAACATAACTAAAACTAACAGAATGTAACTTACGCTATTATGACAACATCATCCCCAAAAACAGATGTCCTATGGTATGCAGAACTGTCCCCAGCCAAGCAGACAAATGCCTGAATTTAAGAAATTTACAAACAAGATTCAGTAAATCAAATAAAAAATTAACTAAAATGAAAATTCACCCATGCAGATTCTTACCCGAAAAAGAGGATGCGCATATTAGAAACTGAATAAATTAATTACACTGAGGACCATACCCAAAAAAGAGGATGCATGTATTAGAAACTGGATAAATTAAATAAACTGATGGACCAATCTAAATTCTTTAAACATATTTCTTATATGCAGTACCAAAATAGATTCAAGATTATGTCAACCTATAAATCCATCATTCCATCCTCGTGGGTGTTTTAAGGCCCTTGTGATCTAGTTATTTAGTTGTGATAAAAATCCCATGTAACTGAGAGATATGCCTCCAAGATTCCATAATTAGAGAAGTATTAGAAATTTCATCCATAATATTCAACAACCATATTCCTTAAAGCCTTACTTTAAAAAATATCCAGACTTTAAAAAGATACAGATCCGTGTATTTTTTATTCGAAATATGTAAAAGTAACAATCTTTTGTGAATATTCTAAATAGATAAAAAAATTCAAACCAGCTCAAATAGGCCTGAGGATTATACTTATCTATAAACAAGACAATATATATAAGCATCCAGAACATACAGGCGACAGTATGTATATACAGACCCTAGATCGATTAAAATTACAGTTAAACATTCATCAAACTTGAGCTACAAATTGCGATCAGCTAAAACACAAAGTAAACAATTTACAAAAAGCTGAAATGATCAGTTAAATCAAACACCTGGTCCAAATTGGAATTCAATATAAGCACTACTTACAGCGAGAGAAGAATCGAGGTTCTCGAGGGAAGAAGCCGAAGAAGAAGGACAAAGATGTTGAAGCAAAACTCTGTCTCTCAATTGCTTTCTCCATTTCTCTCTCTAAAAACAATATTACTGTATCAATCAAACAAGGGAGATTTGAGCCTTGAAAATATTGGTCTATATATAACTGTTGGATGGTGAACTTTTAATTAAGGCCGTAGGTTTATCACAATTTCGGCAGGTGGGAGGATAGGGGAGGGGAGCTGGGACTGGGGGAGAAGAAAGAGGGATGTGCACGGCTGGGCTGGGGACGGAGGATTTAATCGAGTCTTAGGCCATGTTCATCTGTTTAAAAAAAAAACTAGGACTTCATTTTATTTTAATTTAATTCCTTTCCAAATCTTTAAATTTTTAAATTTTGTTTTATTTATTTCTAAATAATATACCTAATTAGCGTTCATGATTAAAGCTTTATTTTAACTTAACAATTCATATCACATTATATGAATTGTTATCTTCCATACGTACAATATTCAAATATAATATATATTATTTATTATATTATGCTTATTTTACATAATATTTTAAAAAATATATTATTCACACCTTTGTACGAAAATTATATTTTCCATAGTAATGTTTTGTATTAAAATAATTTTATACTAAAATTATTTTAATATAAAATTTCAAAAAATTAATATTAAATTTAATATTAAAAATTATTCTTAATTGATCGCCTCTTTTATGAAAGATTTAGTTAAGTAACAAATCATGCAATAAAAATATATTCATATATATATATATATATATATATATATATATATATATATATATATATACGCATTATACCGCATATACAATACTTATTATGTATCACATATTCAATAGAGTATATATTAAAATAAAAAAATATTTTAGTAAATTCTTATTTTAATATATACTGAACATTTGGACTATTACATTATCTTTTGTCAACACTATAAATGCATACATAATTTATAGAGTAGCCTTATGAATTTAAGTCTTCTGATGTCGATCCACTACACTTACTAATCAAATTTATAAAGTTGCTTCGTCAAAAATTTAAACCAAATAGTGACTTAGATTATCAAAATTATACAAGATCATCAACAACAATAGCAACCATAAACAACAATGACATGAAATCATTTCAAAATCGAAGTTGTTCAATTAGAACAACTACTAATCAATTCAAATCAAAATCTAAAAACATACCTAAAATGTCAAATAATTTATGCCTTCAAATTGGGATTATTGAAAATTGATAATGGAGGTTCTTGACTAAATGGAGGCTGCCAATGATAAAAGGAAGACTGGTGACGTCACTTGGATACATGTTTGTTTGGAAATTTTTTTGCCTCCATATTAAAATGTGACGTCATTGCATACTTTGTCACTAAATATAAGAATTTATGATGAATCAGTGTTGTCACTTATCCACTCATCTAATTAGTGATACATTATTATCTCGTCATATAAAATTAGTATTTATGACAATAAAAATTATCATAATTTATCAATTTTTCTACTTTCAAAATTTGCCTCCAAGATTTCTTAAATTTTTTTGCCTCCAAATCAAATTGTGACGATATTACGTACTTTGTCACTAAATATAAGAATTTATGACGAACCATTTTGTCACTTATACACGCATCTAATTAGTGACACACTATTATCTCGTCATATAAAATTGGTATTTATGACAATAATAATTGTCATAAATTATTATTTTTTTCTTCTTTAAAAAATTTCCCTCTTAAATTTTTAAGAAAAATTTTGCCTCCAAATAAAATTATGACGATATTACGTACTTTGTCACTAAATATAAGAATTTATGACGAACCATTTTTGTCACTTATCCACTCATCTAATTAGTGACAAACTATTATCTTGTCATATAATATTGGTATTTATGACAATACAAATTGTCATAAATTATTATTTTTCGTCTTTAAAAAAATTTCCCTCCAAAATTTTTTAGAAATTTTTTGCCTCCAAATAAATTTATGATGAATTTGTATTTGGCGTCACTAAATGTGAACATTAATGACAAAAGCACATTGTAACTAAATTTTATTAATGACAAACTATTATGTTATCATCGAAAGAAATATTGTGTGACAATAAATACTGTCATCAATTATTACAAAATGTCACTAAAAGATTTTCCTCTAAAATTTTGGTACGAAATTCTACCTCCAAAATAACTTGTGACAAAATTTTGTTAATCGTCATCAAATGTGTAAATTAGTGACGATATAAATGATTAATAGTAACAAAATTAAAGGTCGTTACAAAGGCAAAAGTTTTAATGATGATTATGAATTTCTTAATTATTAATTAACAAATTGTGACAAAATTTTGTGCAGTGCGTGGCACAAAATTTGTCATAAAATGTGTGATTTCTTGTAGTGTATCTTTGGTACTCTTCTAGATTTACAAATAGAGTGTGTTACAATAGGTTCTTCCACTTGATTAGGTACCTGACTTTGATCCGTAGTATTTTGTGGTTCTTGAACTTCTTCAAGATATATCTTACTCCCATTGACCCTTCAAGGATAAAATTATTTTCCAAAAAGGTAGTATGTTTCGCAACAAACACCTTTTTATTAGTTGGATGATATAAATAATACCCTGATGTTTCTTTTAGGGTATCCCACAAAACTACACTTGTCAGATCTAGTATGTAGCTTATCGTTTTCAAACTTTTTGACATAAACTGGACAACCCTAAGTCTTAACATGCTTACGATTTGGTTTCCTCCATGTCCATAATTCATATGGGGTCTTAGGGACGGATTTGGTAGGTACCTTGTTAAGTAGGTATATAGCCGATTCTAGGGCATATCCCCAGAAAGAAACTGGAAGATCGGTAAAACTCATCATGGATCGAACCATGTCCAACAATGTTCGATTTCTCGTTTCAGATACACCATTAAGCTGTGGTGTCCTTGGTGGAGTCCATTGTGAGATTATACAATTTTCTTTGAGACAATTGAGAAACTCACCACTTAAGTATTCACCTCCTCGATCTGATCGAAGAATCTTAATACTATTGTCAGTTTGTTTCTCTACTTCACTTTTGAACTCTTTGAACTTTTCAAATAATTCAAACCTATATTTCATTAAATACACATATCCAAATTTTGAGTGATCGTCAGTGAATGTAATAAAATAAGAATACCCTCCTCGTGCATTCATTGTCATAGGTTCACATACATCTGTGTGTACCAACGTTAACAACTCTGTAACTCCTTCTCCTTTTCCACTAAAAAGAGATTTAGTCAATTTTCCCATGTGACAAGATTCACAAGTTGGATATGATTCATAATCCGATAGCTCTAGGAGCCCATCTTTATGCAACTTGGATAATCTTGTTTCATTAATATGACCAAGTCTACAGTGCCACATATAGGTATAATTAACATCACCTCTTTTTCCTTTTCTTAGTTTGTTCAATTTGAAGTATATTTTCATGCAAGTCAAGTATATAAAGTCCATTTCGCAAATGACCAACACCATATAAAATATTATTATTATAAATAGAACAACTGTTGTTTTTTAATATAATGTCAAAACCATCCATATCTAATACATAAATTGAAAAAATATTTCTAATGATATTTGGAACAAAATAACAATTATTTAAATTAATGAACTTGCTCATAGGTAGTGCTAAACAATAAGTTCCTACAGCTAATGCAGCAACCTTTGCTCCATTTCCCACTCGTAGGACGATCTCATCCTTGCTTAGCTTTCTACTTCTGACCAATCCCTGCATATTATTACATATGTGAGAACTTCAACCGGTATCCAATTCCCAAGTAGAAGACTGACTTCCAGAAAAATTATTTTCAATCATAAACAAACATTGATTAGGATTCGAAGCTTCTCTAAGCTTATTCTGCTTTTGTTATCCAAGATAATCCTTGCAGTTCCTCTTCCAGTGACCCGGCTTGTTGCAATAGAAGTAATTTCCTTTGTTAGCTGGATCAGGTTTTTTTTATCCTTCACTTTCGCCTTTCCCTTAGCCTTCTTGGATTTATTCTTTTCAGAAGATACCTTAGGCCTCTTCCTTTTCTTGGAAGAATTATCCACCAGTAAGACATGGTTCTTCTTGGATGAGAAGTGACCTTCAGCAGTTTTCAACATGTTAAGTAACTCAGGCAAGCTGATGTCCAACTTATTCATGTGAAAATTCACAACAAATTGTGAGAAGGTATCCAGGAGTGACTGCAAGACTAAATCTTGACTCAACTCCCCATCCATGATGAACCCAAGCTGTCCAAGACGTTCAATTAGATTGATCATCTTTAAGACACGAGTCTCAACATTATTAGCCTTGATCATCCGAGATCGGAAGAGCTCCTTAGATATTTCATATCTAACAGCCCTACTTTTCTCACCATATAACTCTTGCAGGTGCAGTAGCATAGTAGGAGCATCTATGGTTTCATGCTGGCGCTGAAGCTCGTTACTCATGGATGCGAGCATGATATATTGAGCCACAGATGCATCATCTTGCCACTATTTAAAAGTAGCAATCTCTTCCTCAGAGGTTGTCTCTGCAACTTTTGTAGGTATGGGCGAATTTAGGACATAAGAAATCTTTTCAGCAGTGAGAACAATTCTCAGATTCCTTAACCAGTCCGTGTAATTTGGTCCAGTCAGTTTGTTAGCATCAAGTATGCTACGTAGTGAAATTAGTGTGTGTGGTATTTTAAAAATTCTGCATGTGAAAAGATAATATTTTTAGCAAACATTCATTTAATTAGTTTCCAAAATAAATTAGGTCTTATTTTATATTGGTATCTCCCACTATTTTCTTCAAACTATATTACCCTCATCAATTTAGTTTGACAATATCTAATTAAAGATTTGTTAGTGAGAATAAGGATCTCATTTTAAATGTATATAGCCTTGTGTGTGCACAACAAACTATATATAAATAAATAGGTAGACAACTCTTGTCAATTACATCATCATGTAACTCCTTATATTTTGCCTCTTAAATCATAATGGTCAAGTGTGTGCACATTCGAATCAAGATGATTTAAGTTAAGTCTGTGACGCCCCCAAAATAGGTATACATCACCCATTTTGAGTTTTCAATAACATGGTACAGAAACAACTACAACTTTATTAATACAATACATAATATGTGAGTTTAAATACAAATATTGTCATCTAGATGATATTCACACCCAAATAAGTCCTCATTACAATTATTGATACATTATTTTACAAAAATGGTGAGGACTACTAAAACGACTTTCTAGAACCTTCATTCCATACCCCGACTAGTACTCGCTACATTCTCGCCTCCTGAGAAGAAAAATGGAACAAAAAGGAAAAGTGTGAGCTCAACTAGCCCAGTAAAGAATATTATGACTAAGATAATATAGAACAAATTATCGTTAGTCTTCAACAGGAAAAAATCTGATAAAATACAATAGACAACAAGTTTCTGATCAATATTCGTAGCAGAAATAATAATTCATAGATGAGTTACGTAGAGAATGAAATCTACTATAACTTATGAATTTAAAAGTCCATCATCAATATTTTATCCCTGTTACATCAATCAATATTCATCTTGAATCAAATATTCATCTTTGAACTACAGCCAAAGATATTCATTAGCTCATCATCATGTTCATCTCAACACTTCAGACATCTTTGCACTACGTGCCAAAGATATTCATCAAAAAAATCATTCATCTTTGCACTACAAAAGCAAAGATATTCAAGAATAATATCATCATTTAGGACTAAGGATGATGAAAAATATTTTAAAAAAAACGAATCCAGTGAAACAAAAGAATAAATATTAAGGATTCGTATTTCAAACAATCCAAGTTCAAAAATACTTCATAAATAACCGTAGTGAAGTAAAATTCAAGAATGATCAAAACATGGATACAATCAAAGCTAGTATCCATAATTGATATTTTGGAAAAAAACAAAAATTTAATTTTTCTGTGAATAGTGCCGTATTTGTGAATAGTGCCGTATACGTGAATAGTATAGTATACGTGAATAGTAACTCCGACACTAAAAGACAAGAATTTCACAAGAAAAATCTTACCAATAATCCGGCAAAATGATATTAGAATAATTAATATCATTTTAAAAAAATAACATCCCTTACCTTGATAAGAATAAGATTTCCGCCGAATATCGATATAACATCAAGGAACTTGCACCGTATAGCAACACTCAAAGTATCAAAATACTCACAAGAATACGCTCAATAATATAGAGAGAAAACTTCAGTTTCTGGTGTGATTTTCAATTCTAACCTAAGCACCTTATTTATAGGAAAATGCTTAGAACACCAAAGAAAATTTTTTAATAAAATAATAATAATTTCTAAAAATTTTCTTACGCACACCAAGTAGATTGAATTCAGCATGCTTAACATTCATGTGGGGCCCACCCAAGTGTAAAAAATGTTTTTCTTAAAATAATTATTTTAAACTCCAAAAATCAATTATTCTAGAACTTCGGAACTTCAATAATTCATAATAAATAGCCCTTTTATCAGAAAAAATTCAAACCTTATGTCCTTTCCATAGGAAATTTCATTCTCTACAACTTTGCAGAAGAAAGTTTTTCCAAATTCCCAACAGAAGTTGACCGAAATCCACAAACGGGCGATTTTACAAGCTATAATCAGATTTCAGTCAATAAATGGGCCCACAGACATGTTTAACATGTTTTAAATAACCTTTGCAACAAAATTACTCTTCCTCCTCATATATTCATATATCCCACATTCATTGTAAAAATATCACCATTATTATATTATTAAAATATAATAATATATTTAAATGAATTATTTTATCGTAAAAGATAAAATATCAATTTTTCAACAATTGTCACTTTAAAATTTTCTCCATCTATATCCATATAAAATGAATATTTTCCTTATCATATAAATCAATAATTAATTATTCACAAATAATATTATAGAATCACAATATCGGCAACTAAAGCGCCGCTCTCAGAAAGAGGGGGCTTTCCAATAAGGATTTCTCCTCATCGGCGCAAGAATTAGGTGACCAAACCTCTCCTTAGATGTAACTTTCTAGACATTGCCAATAATGTTATCTAATAATATTATTCAAATAATATGAATTATTGATCCGATAATGAAAATATCATGTGTAGTGACAATTATTGAAAAACAATAATATAAAATATCAACGCAACAATTATCAATCAATAAAATAAAATATTAAACAAGAATTATCGTAAATAATTATCGAGTAGTGCCTTCACGTAAGAATCAATAATTGGTGCAATACCGCAGTACTACTTGTTTTAACCAATCGCGGTATTTTAACAAGATTAATCTGTAATAACTACGCCATTATTTATAACAACTTATACTTGTCATTTTCTTCATCCAATCGCTTCCGCATGGGCCCACATAAGGTCAAGCACATTCATTATTTAATATTCCCCGACAAGAAGAATATTCCACGACCAAACAAATATTCCCCACAACAATGAATATTTTATAACCACTTACTTATTTGAAATATTTATGATTTTACCCATAACTAACCACATTAATCAAATCAACCCTTACTATTTCAAAATAATAAATAGAGAAATTCAATTTTATTTATAATAAGTTGGGTTCTTACAACCTCCCTCCTTATGAAATTTCGTCCTCGAAATCGACGTACGCACTGGTGTTTCAAAAGGTGAGGATACCTCGCTTTTATTTCCGCTTTCCAACTCCCGTGTCATTTCCTCAATAAGCATGGTTCCTCCACAAAACTTTGACTTGTGGTATGACCTTTGTTCGTAGGACATGCTCCTTCCTATCCAAGATCTTGATAGTACCTCTTCAGACGTTAAGTCTTCTACTATCTCGTCCTGGTTCTAACTCAATAACGTGGTTCGGGTCTTTCACATATTTACGAAGATATATATGAAAACATTTATGAACACGAGACATACTTCGAGGTAACGCGAGTCTATAGGCTACATTTCTTACTCTACCAAGAATCAAAATGGACCAATAAATCGTGGATCGAGCTTTCCTCTCTTCCCAAATCTTGTAACTCCCTTCCATGGGGCAACACGCAACAATACATGATCCCCAATACTAAATTCCACGCCCTTTCGATGAAGATCCGCATAACTCTTTTGTCGATCCTGTGCCGCTTTGTATACGCTGTCGAATCATTTGGATCTTTTTCATAGTCATACGCATCAACTCGGGTCCCAACAATGTTTCTTCACCCACCTCATCCCAACATATCGAGAGCAACACTTTCATCCATACAATGCTTCAATGGAGCCACACCTATACTTGCATGATAACTGCTTGTTGTAGGAGAATTCCACCAATGGTAAATACTTATCCCAACTCCCTTTGAAGTCTAGGACACGTAGTCTTAATAGATCTTCAAGAGTTTGAATAGTCCTCTCGATTATCCATCCGCTTTGAGGATGGTATGCCAAATCAATCGAAAATCCGCGCCCATAGCTTTTTGCAAGCTAACCCAAAATCGTGAAGTGAATCTTGGGTCACGATCCAAAACTATGGATACCGGCATGCCATGCAATCTCATAATCTCATTCACGCATATACGAGCAAGACGCTCAAGGAATAAGTCTCCGTGATTTCGGCAAGAAAATGAGCAGACTTAGTTAATCTATCAACAATAACCCAAATCGCATCTATGCCTTGAGAAACCGTGGGAAGACCTATAACGAAAATCCATGGTAATGTGTTCCCACTTCATTTCAAATCTCAAGTGGTTGCAATGGACCCTTAGACACTTGATGCTCCGCCTTTACACGCTGACAAGTTAAACACCTCGAGATAAACTTCGCAATCTCTCTCTCTTCATTGTTCCACCAAAATGTATGTCAAGATCACGATACATTTTGGTACTTCCAAGATGGATTGCAAATGGTGTATTGTGTGCCTCATCATGATCTTGTTTTCAAATCGTAGTCGTTAGGAACACAAAGTCCGGAGTGGACTCAAAGTATTCCTTCTTCATCGATTCTTGCTTCTAGAATAGCACCTTCTTGTACTTTCTTCTTCATATGCATCAGCTCCGGGTCTGTGGCTTGAGCAACTTTAACTTTTTCGATTAAAGTCGGTTCTATGCGTATACTTGACATCATTGCATGGGTCCCCGGAGTCTTGAATTCTATCTTCATCTTTTGTAAATCACACAAAATGGGCCTTCGTGTTGACAACATCGCACTCTCTCTCGCTGTATGATCTTCTTACGCTTCAATGCGCCACTACCACGCTCACTTTTCCAGATGGTATTGAATGGTATGGTCATAATCTTTTAATAAATCGAGCCAACGCCGCTGCCGCATGTTGAGTTCCTTTTGGGTGAAGAAATATTTGAGGCTTTTTATGGTCCAATATATCTCCACTTTCTCTCCATATAGATAATGCCTCCGCAGATCTTTAGCGCGAAAACAATCACCGCTAACTCTAGATCATGAGTAGATAATTTCTCTCATATTCTTTAAGTTGTCATGAGGCATAGGCTATGACTTTCCCACGCTGCATGAGAACACATCCTAACCCTTTGCCCGAGCATCACTATAGATAACAAATCCATCCGAACCAGATGGTATTGTCGTAACAGTGCCAAATAAGTCTCCTCTTAAGCTCTTGAAACTCTTCTCGCATTCCTCGCTCCATACTTAATTTTGTATCCTTCCGAGTTAGCGAAGTTAAGGAGTAGCGATTCGAGAAAATCCTTCCACGAATCTCCGATAATAACCAACTAAGCCCGTAAAGCTACGTGATTTCTACCACCAACTTTGTTTCTCCCAACTTCAGATTGCTTCAATCTTCACCGGATCAACAGATACTCCATGTTTTGACACCACGTGCCCAAGGAATGCTACTTCTTCAAGCCGAACTCACATTTCTTCAACTTAGCATAAAGCTTGTTTTCACGGGCTTTTCGAGTACCAAATTTCAAATGGTGCTCATGATCTTCACGGCTTTTGGAATATATGAGGATGTCATCAATAAAGACAACAACGAACCGATCCAAATATTCCTCAATACTTGGTTTATCATATCCATGAAAGTCGCAGGAGCATTAGTCAATCCAAAAGACATGACTAAGAATTCATAATGCCCGCATCGAAGTTCTCAAGGCGCTTTTGAATATCCTCGCCTAATCTTCAAATTGATGATATCCGTAATCTAAGATCGATTTTTGAAAAGAATTTGTGCTCCTTGAATCGGGTCAAACAGTCATCAATACGAGGTAGCGGATACCTATTCTCGATGGTGTGACATGATTTAATTCCTTATAGTCAATACAAAGTCGCATACTCCCGCTTTTCTTCTTTACTAAATAAAACAGAGCACCCCAAGGAGATGTACTAGATCGAATGAAACCGATATCCAACAACTCCTCGTAGTTGGACCTTTAACTCCTAAAGTTCAATAGAGCCATTCGATATGGGGTTTTAGAAATGGGCTTTGTACCAGTGTTCAAGATCAATAAAGAATTCAACTTCACGCTCGGGGTAGACCGGGAAGTTCTTCAGGAAATACGTTAGGAAATTTACTAACAACAAGAATATTATTCAAATCCGACGTGTCTTTATTCAAATCCATAACATGGGCTAAGAAAGCTTGACATCCATTTTTTAATAAACGAATAGCTTTATGACTTGATATGACAATGATTGATTTTAGTGGTTTAGTTTCTTGAATTTGCATAACAAAGTTTGGTTAGGAATATGAAAACTAACAACCTTACCTTAGAAAACAATCAATTTTGGCATGATGAGTAGTTAACCAATAAATCCCTAAAATCACATCAAAAGCTAGTATCTTTAAAGTGATAAGATCAACAGGTAATGTGATGGTGCCAACTTGGATCAAAAAAGATTTATAAACAGTGGATGTGATGAAAGTTTCTCCTAACGGAGTCTCCACAGATAAATCAAAGTCTAATTTCTCCAGAGTTAAGTTTAAACGTTGAGCACAAGCAAGAGAGATAAATGAATGGATAGCACCGATATCTAGTAAGGTATAAACTTCGCAAGAATTTATGATTAGCTTACCCGTGATCACCTCGTTTGGGTTCCTCGCATTTTGACCAGTCACGACAAATGCTCTTCTAGGAACCGTTGACTTTGACTTTTCTAGGACAACCTTTTAAGTCACCATCCCCGTTGAACTTGGTTTCGCTACCGTATAATCTCGAGCGATATGTCCTTCTTTTCCATAATTATAACATACCTTGAACTGCTAGGGCGCTTTTGATGATATGTCCTTCTTTCCAGCATTTATAGCATACGACTGGTGGTCGTTCTCCTTCCTTAGAACCAGTTGCTGCTGGTGCTGACGTCTTCACATTTTCATTGTTGAATCTCCTCTTTTTAAAATCCCCCCCGACTCACTTCTTCTATTCTCATGGCCATGATTACCACCAGAGTGGTTACCGCTTTTATCCGTATTTTTCTTCCTCCGCCGGTTATCATTGTTCGATGATCGCCATCCACCGATATGATCCTCGGTCAGTGGTCCCCTCATTGAACGTATTCAAGTATCTCGCCTAATAATTGAGCCCTCGCTTGACAACATCCGAATAGAGAGAAAATTTATGAGAAATGAGATATCGACGATGCCGGGTTTCAAACCTCTCGTAAACATCCGCCATACGCTCCTCATTCTCCACCAAATGAGGTGCAAACCTCGATAACTCGCAAACTTCGCCAGATCGGGACACCGCCATGTTATTTTGTTCCAATCTAATAAACTCCACTTCTTTCATACGACGAATACTTTCGTGAAAGTACTTGTCATTGAATAGCTTCAAACGCCTCCCAAGACATGCTAAGTGCGGCCGGATGGGTACGCTTCATAGATTCCCACCAAAGAATCACCCTCATTACGGAACATAAAGGTGGCGAATGGAACCTCCTCGTTCTCCGCAGCATCCCAAGACGCCGAATATCTTGGTAATTTGTTCGACCCACGCTTTTGGCCTTAATCGGATCCGCTTCCCAATTCGTGGTCCCAACTCTTTGAATCGCTTGGTCAGACAAACCGTATATTGTTATCATTTCCACCGTATTTTGTGCACGAAGTCTCCTCATCTCGATTTTGCATGAACCGCAAAAAGCTTCTAAACATCCCGCTGCTCATCATCTCGCTCAGTGTTGTTGTTCACAGAGGAGGAACATTGCCACTGCATGTACGCTTCTCCTCATTGGTGAGTAAAGGTGTTCCACTTGGCCTCATTTACTCCATCATTAACATTCTCAAATGACATTCTCAAATATCGCCATAAAACAAGGGTTAATTAAAGAAATTAACATATCACATAATATCCCTATATTCCCACCAACCAACAAATAAGCTTAGGTAAGACACACTAGCGAAGGTTTTACTCGCCTCCCTCCTAGTTCTATTCCCCGATCTCCGCCAGAGATCATATCCCTAAGCTCGATACCAACTGTGACGCCCCCTAAAATAGGTATACATCACCCATTTTGAGTCACAATAATATGGTATAAAAACAACTACAACTTTATTAATACAACACAAAAAACTGTGAGTTTAAATACAAATATTGTCATCTAGACAATATTCACACCCAAATAAGTCCTCATTACAATTATTGATACATTATTTTACAAAATGTTGAGGACTACTAAAACAACTTTCTAGAACCTTCATTCCATACCCCCGACTAGTACTCGCTACATTCTCGCCTCCTAAGAAGAAGAAAAATGGAACAAAAAGGAAAAGGGTGAGCTCAACTAGCCCAAGAAGAATATTATTACTAAAGATAATATAGAACAAATTATCGTTAGTCTTCAACAGGGAAAAATCTGATAAAATATAATAGACAACAAGTTTCAGATCAATATTCGCAACGAAAATAATAATTCATAGATGAGTTACGTAGAGAATGAAATCTACTATAACTTATGAATTTAAAAGTCCATCATCAATATTTTATCCCTGTAACATCAATCAATATTCATCTTGAATCAAATATTCATCTTTGCACTACAGGCCAAAGATATTCATCAGTCGGTCATGTTCATCTCAACACCTGTACATCTTTGCACTACAGGCCAAAGATATTCATCAAAAATTCATTCATCTTTGCACTACAAAAGCCAAAGATATTCAAGAATATCATCATTTAGACCGAGGATGATGAAAAATATTTTAAAAGAAAACGAATCCAAAGAAACAAAAGAACAAATATTAAGGATTCATATTTCAAACAATCCAAGTTCAAAAATACTTCATAAATAACCAGTGAAGTAAGTAAAATTCAAGAATGATCAAAACATGGATACAATCAAAGCTAGTATCCATAATCGATATTTTGGAAAAAAATGAAAAATTTAATTTTTCTCGTGAATAGTGTCGATTCGTGAATAAAGTACAGATACGAATAAGAACTCGTGAATAACTAAAAGACAAGAAAAGACAAGAATTTCACAAGAAAAATCTTACCAATAATCCTAAGATAATGATATTAGAATAAATAATATCATTTTAAAAAAAAATAACATCTCTTACCTTGAAAAGAATAAGATTTCTATCGAATATCGATATAACGTCAAGGAACTTGCAGACCGTGATAAAGAACACTCAAAGTATCAAAATACTCACAAGAATACGCCGATAATATAGAGAGAAAACTTCAGCTTCGTGTGTGATTTTTAATTCTAACCTAAGCACCCTATTTATAGAAAATGCTTAGAACACCAAAGAAAAAATATTTAATAAAATAATAATATTTTCTAAAAATTTTCCTACGCATACCCAAGAAGATTGAATTCAGCATGCTTAACATTCATGTGGGCCCACCCAAGTGTAAAAAAAAATGTTTTTCTTAAAATAATTATTTTAAACTCCAAAAATCAATTATTCGAACTTCAAACTTCAATAATTCATAATAAATAGCCCTTTTATTAGAAAAATTCAAACCTTATGTCCTTTCCATAGGAAATTTCATTCTCTACAACTTTGCATGCGAAAGAAAGTTTTTCCAAATTCCAAATGTAAGTTGATCAAAATCCACAAACTGGATTTATTTTACAAAGCTATAATCAAATTTCAAAAGAAATGGGGGCCCACGTATGTTTAACATGTTTTAAAACAACTTTTGCAACAAAAATACTCTTCCTCCTCATATATTCATATATCCCACATTCATTGTAAAAATATCACCATTATTATATTATTAAAATATAATAATATATTTAAATGAATTATTTTATCAGAAAAGATAAAATATCAATTTTTCAACAATTGTCACTTTAAAATTTTCTCCATCTATATCCACATAAAATGAATATTTTCCTTATCATATAAATCAATAATTAATTATTCACAAATAATATTACAGAATCACAATATCGACAACCGTGCCGCTCCTCAGAAAGAGGGGCTTTCAATAAGGATTTCTCCTTCTCGGGCGCCGCAATTAGGTGACCAAACCTCTCCTTAGATGTAACTTTCTAGACATCGCCAATAATGTTATCTAATAATATTATTCAAATAATATGAATTATTGATCCGATAATGAAAATATCGTGTAGTGACAATTATTGAAACAACAATAATATAAAATATCAACGCAATAATTATTATCAATCAATAAAATAAAATATTAAATAAGAATTATCGTAATAATTATCGAGTAGTGCCTTCTTACGTAAGAATCAATAATTGTGCAATACCGCAAAGCTACCGTGTTTTAACCACCGTGTACTTTAACAAGATTAATTCAGAATAACTACGCCATTATTTATAAACAACTTATACTTGTCTTTTTCTTCATCCAATCGCTTTTAGTTATAGGGCCCACAATATTGCCCATCGCATTTAATATTCCCCGAGCAAGAAGAATATTGCATTTCGACCAAACGAATATTCCCCGCAACAATGAATATTTTATAACCACTTGCTTATTTAAAATATTTGCTATTTACCCATAACTAACCACATTAATCAAATATTCTTACTATTTCAAAAAATAAATAGAATATTTTATATAATAAGTTGGGGTCTTACTCATACCCAACATTATTTAAGTGAAGAGAAAATATATTTCTTGTGTGTATTTAACAAAGCGGTTTTCAATTCCCATAACTAACATCTCATATTTAATCAAATCAAACCTCTATTAAATATTCAATGCTATTTTTTTATCAAAATAATATTCCAAATATCTTTGAACGTTACAACTTAAATTTAATTTCATTGAGGGGTTTTTTTATTATTAGTATCTTGTTTAAGGGGTCTATATATTCTAACTAATCTTATTACATTAAACTATTTAATTTAAATAGAAACCTTGATCGTGATCGAAGGGAAGTACATAGGAGAGAGATAAAATTTACATCAAGAAGAAAACCAAAAAAGACGAGATACGAGACCTCATTTAATAAAACTCATTCATTCAAGCATCCAACAAAAATAAATTCAATTACATTGGTTAATAGTCCATAATCAACCCCATTTATTATCATACATATCATATATATATATATATATATATATATATATATATAATATTACGTTAACCAAAGGAACATGATGCAGCGAAATCACGATTTTCAAAAACAGTTTCCTTTTTTTTTAAATAAATTTTATACAACAAATTATGCCCAATAAATTATTCTAAATACATACCCATACATATATGGAATCAAAACAATTAATAATTTGCATAAAGTTTGGCTTTGATACCACTGTTAAGTTTTGTGAAGATAAAAGTATCAATCAAATTACAAAATTAGCGGAAGCAAAATAAAATTAGATTTTAAAATTTTTCACAAACCAATTATCTGGATCATCCTTTATGCATATTATTAATTAAAACAAAGAACAAGAAGTTAGGGAATCATACCCTTGTAAATATGAGCTTCCACAAGTACGAGTTCAACTCCTAATTCTCCGCGATCTCTTTGAATCTCCAGGTAGATTCCTTCCTTTGATCAATGTTAGCCACCCAAGTGTATGGTCTCTAGAGGTGATCCACCAAGGAAGAAGAATTTTCAAGAAGAAGGGTGTATTGGCTCAAATCCTAGTTTTTTCCATCTCTATAGAAAAAGGGGGCGTACTCTCCAACCTTTTAAATTACATATATTTGATATCTGATATAAGACTCCTCTTGTAAAGATATCAAGTAACCTTATTTAATTGAAATAAGGTATTTGTTATTTAATTAAACTCTTTTAATTAATTGGGCTCCCTAATCTTATTAGGAATAATTAATTAAACTCCTTTAACTAATTTTGCCTCCTAATCCTATTAGGAATAAATGAAAGTACCTATATTAAATTAATTCCTAAACTCTTTTAGAAATTAAAATTAATAATAATTGTAATAATATTAATAAGATTCCTCTTATTAATTTATATTTTATATTTCTAAAATATTAAGCTATTTAATTTACTCTATCACCATAGATTAAATTAAATATACTTAACATATTATTACGATTATGCCATTAACTTCTTAAATAATTATTCTTCCTTTTATGGTGTGATCCTTTAGGTTCTCCATATTAAACCGGTTGTGAATAAATCAATTAGAACAATTTTAATCTTATTTAAATAAATAAATTAAACTATTAATATTTTTAAATAAATAATATTTATTTTACAATAGGGATAAGCCTCCCTAGCAATCAACGACTTTCCAGATAATATAGATTTCAATATTAATCATAAAAGAACCTTTGAGTAAATAGTTACCGTACAATTCAATTCTTCCACCATACAATGTTGCTATTAAATATAAGACATGGAATTACTGTCAAGTCTTATTTTATTTAATTATATGTATTTCGATTCCCAAATGCATAACTCCTAATGAATGCAAATTAGAAACTACTTTCTAATTTCATTCCACCTCGGCCAAGGATTCATGGGTTGTCATTTATCGAATCACATAGGACATTTCTTTTATTTTACTAGAAGTGGTAGATTCTTTATTGATCATTCATTATCTCCATATATAACTTATTACACCTACACATACCCTTTGCTATACTCTAAAAGTCTTAAGGAATAAGTCAAAGTGTAATTCATTATATATAAGATACTATGATGATCTCAAGTCTAAGGATCATTTGTACTACTATCACTACATGAATTCCTATTGACAGACAAGTAAAAATCCATTAGGTATTCCTTAGCGAGTCACGTTCAGTGAACTAATTCTCTAATAAGCACCTACATAATTGCTTTAGTGTCTCCACACAAATGATCATGAGATCAATCATCCTCATCCAATGAGCAAGCAACATATGTACCAATTTATTCGAATTCACTAATCCCCTTTTTAGCAATCTATTGATTGATAACATTTTAGTTTTAAGCCATCTAAGAATTTAGATCTCATCAACACGATCTCATCATGATTCTAAAAGCATTGCTTAAAACTATGGGTTTATCACATATTATTAAAAATAGCACCATGTAGATAATTAAATGCCTTTAATAAATAATTCTTTTATTAATTAATAAATAAAACTAATTACAAAGTATATGCTTTATCATTATACATGACTGGCTTGTATGCATACTACTTTCAAGTATTGCATGTACTCCTTTGTTGACTACTTTGCTGGGTATCACCAAATCATGGTTGCTGAAGAGGACCAGGAGAAGAAAACATTCATCACTCCTTAGGTAACCTTTTGCTACAGAAGGTTGTCATTCGGCCTCATCAATGCCGAAGCTACCTATCATCTAGCCTTTATAGCTTTTTTCCATGATTTAATGTACAAAGATATAAAAGTCTATGTGGATGACATCATTATCAAGTTTCGAAGGGAAGAATACCACATAGACCATCTCAAAAAGCTCTTCAACCGGTTGCGCAAGTATAAATTGAAGCTAAATCCAGCCAAGTGTGCATTCGGCATCAAGTCAGGCAAGTTGCTGAGATTTCTAGTGAGCCACAAAGGCATTGGGCTGGATCCTTCCAAAATTCAAGCCATTACTAAGATTCCCATACGCCAGACAGAGAGGGAAATACGAGGATTTCTGGGAAGAATCAACTTCATCAGCCGATTCATCTCCCAACTCACAGCAACCTGTGAGCCCATCTTCAAGTTGTTAAGGAAGAATTCCTCCAAGAAATGGAACGAAGAGTGTCAAAAAGCCTTTCTTTCCATCAAAGAGCAGTTGGTCAAAGCTCCTATCTTGGTACCTCCCAGGGATGATGTTCCCCTGTTTATGTACCTGTCAATCAATGACATTGCCATGGGCTGTATGATGAGACAAAAAGATAATAGAGGCCAAGAAAGAGCTATCTATTACCTCAGCAAAAGATTCAGCATCAGTGAGCACAAGTATACCTTGATTGAAAAGACTTGCTGTGCATTAACATTGGCTTCCATGAGATTACAACATTATCTCCATGGTCACACTACCCATCTCATATCCCGCACGGATCCTCTTAAATACGTATTCAATAAACCCATGTTGAATTATTGACTGTCCAAATGGCAGTTGATCCTCAAGAAATTCGATATCATCTACGTGACCCAAAAATCTATCAAAGGTCAAGGAATTGCAGATCAACTGGCTGTAACACCATCAGGGGACTTCAAACCCTTGGAAACATATTTCCCTGATGAAGGGGTAATGACAATTCAACAACACCATCAGGAGGATACAGTCCAGTCATGGAGGATGTATTTTGATGGAGCTATAAACATGGAAGGTGTCAGAGCTGGGGATGTTCTGGTGTCTATTTCAGGATAACATTATCCCATTGCCATCAAATTATAGTTTGTCAGCACCAACAACACAGCTGAGTATGAAGGCTGTATAATGGGGTTGAAACTAGCCCAATCCATGGGCATCAAATGATTAACTGTCTTTGGAGATTCCGAACTGGTAATCAAACAAACCACTAGGATCTATCACGCCAAGGAATTACATTTGTTGCCTTACCATCGGCAAGTTATCTAGATGGCTTCGAAGTTTGAAGAAATATCTTTCCTCCACAATCCTCAAAACAGGAATGACTTTGCGGATGTATTAGCAACTTTGGCCTCCTTGATCCACATATCTAAAAAGGGAGACATTTCAAATATCACATTTGCTAGCCAAAAGGCGCTAGCCTATGGGAATTACATCGGAGAAGTATCAGATGAGCTGCTTCCTATCCAACACCCTTGGTACCATTCCATCAAGGAATATCTGCGAGATGGATCTATGCCTATTGGGGCAAGTCAAGCTGAAAGAAAGCGGATCCATAGAATGGCCATGAAATTCTATCTAAGCAGATACGCACTCTACAAAAGAGATGCGGGACTAGGCCTTCTAAGATGTCTAGACAAAAACCAAGCTGAGAGAATCATGGATTAAATTCATGGTGGAGTATGCGGGCCACACATGAGCGACCCTCTACTTGTCAAGAAAATTTTAAGAACAGGGCATTACTGGCTCTCTCTCAAGGCTGACTGTGATTACCACATCAGGAGATGTTATCAATTCCAAATTCATGGGAATGCTATCCATGCCCCTCCAAGGGAGCTCCACAATATGAGTTCACCCTGACCCTTCTGAATGTGGGGAATGGACGTGATCAGGCCAATCGAGCCCAAAGCTAACAATGGCCATCGGTTTATCTTCACCATGATCGACTACTTCACCAAGTGGGTAGAAACAGCCTCTTCCCCTAGGGTTACTAAAGAGGTGATCATTGGTTTCATTAGAAAAATGTCGTTTGTTGATAGATACAACCAGAGGTGATTGTATCAGATAATGCCAAAAACCTCAACAACCAAATGATGGAGGAATTATGCAGCAAATTCCACATCAAGCATCTCAACTCCGTCATCTATCGTCCAAAGATGAATGGTGTTGTTGAAGTGGTCAATAAGAATATCAAAAAGATCATGCAAAAGTTGTCCGCCAATCACAAAGGATGGCCTGACTTGTTTCCTCTAACTCTATTAGCCTACAGAACGTCAATACGCACTTCCACTAGGGCACCCCCCTGCTCATTAACCAATGGCATGGAAGTAGTGCTCCCCATAGAAGAAGAAATGGAATCCTTGAGAGTGTTGATAGATGCTTAGATGGATGAGGAGTATTGGTTACAAGATCGGTACCACCAATTATCTCCAATAGATGAAAGGCGACCATCTTCCATGGACAATTATACTAATAGAGGATTGCTCGATCATATAACAAGAAAGTCCGGCTATGACAATTTAAAGAAAATGACTTGGTCTTGAAGAAAGTCCTTGACAACCAAGATCAATCTAAAGGAAAATTCGCCCCAAATTGGGAAGGCCCGTTTATTGTCAAGGAGGTATTGACAGGAGGAGCCCTCAAATTGCAAGAAATGGATGACGAGGAATTTCCCCAACTCATCAATTTAGACACCATCAAACGGTATTATTTTTAAAGTGACCTACAAAATAGAATCCTGTGTGACACCCCCTAAAATGGGATTACATCACCTAATCTGAGTCACCAAAGACATGGTACAAAACTCAAATACAAACTTAATTTATATAAGCATTTAAAGTGTAAATGCGAGAATCACACAAAACATAAGTCATGAGTTTTAATACAAATATTGTCTCCTAGACAATTTCCAAACTTAAATTCAATCCTCATTACAATTATTATCACACTATTTCACAGAATAGTGAGGACTAGTAAAACAACCATCTCGAACCATCACTCCGATTCCTGACTAGTCCAAGCTATATTCAAATTTTCTGAAGAGAACAGTGAAAGAAAAGGGTGAGCTCAACTAGCCTAGTAAAGAGTATTATGACTAAGATAATGCAAATTTTTTTTTCTAATTTTTACTATGCAAATACTATGCATAATAAAATATAATATATTCTAATTTTCATATAAAACAAAACTTATTAATATATATATATATATATATATATATATATATATATGAGTAATAAAACAAAACTGAGATAACTTCTACTGAGAGTTTTGAAAAATGGGTAAGTGAGGGTTCAAATAATAAGCTAAATTTATAACAAATACTTCATAAAAATCCCCTCAATATTTTTAACAACATTTATTCATCAATAATATAACTTGCAATATTAACAACCAGATCATTCCCAGGAAAGAGGGGGCTTTACGATAAGGATTTCTCCCTATTGGCGCGCAATTAGGTGACCAAACCCCTTTCCTCGACAGAACTTTATAAACATTGTCAATAATGTAAATAATAATATGAATAACTTGTCATCTCAATTATTGATTTAATAATATAAAATATTATGCAGATGATACTGTGACAATAATAGAATCAATAATGTGAGATACTATGCAACAATTACTGTAGCAATAATTAAAATAAACTGAGTGACTTCTCACGTAAGCATCAATAAACAATATCGTGTGTTACTATGCAACCACGTATATTACTGTACTTTTACCACCAGGTATTTCAATTGTTAACGGTAAAACTTTTGCCGTTATTTTATAAAAAGATATTTCTGTCATTTTCTAACTCCGACAGTAATTCTGTTTTGGGCTCCACCAATGATTGCACCGTTGTACAAATATTCCCTGATAAAACAAATATTCCTCGACCAATCGAATATTTTATAACAACTTGCTTACTTTGAAAAATTTATAAATATTACCCACAACTATAACATTATATCAAATCCACACCTTAATACTTCAAAAAATATTTCGAAAAAAATTTAATCTTTATTCATAAAATTTGGTGTCTTACAACCTCCCTTTCTTATAAAATTTCGTCCTCGAAATTGACGTACATACCTGGTATGTTGAAGAGGTGAGGATACCTTATTTTCATTTCAGATTCTAACTCTTGAGGTATAACCTTTGAGCGTAGAATATGTTTCTTCTTATCTGAGATTTTAACAAGTATCTCCTCATACGCTAAATCTTCTGCTATCTCGTCTAGTTCTAATTCAATAATGTGGTTTGAGTCGTCCACATATTTATGTAACATCGATACGTAAAAAACGTTATGAACACACGACATACTTAGCGGTAAGGCGAGTTTATAGGCCACAGTTCCTACTCGATCAAAGATTTTAAATAGACCAATAAAATCGAGGGTTGAGATTTCCCCTTTTCGTCGATTCTTGCTTCTAGAATAACGCATTCTTATACTTTCTTCTTCATATTCATCAGCTTCGTGTCTGTAGCTTGAGCGTCTTTAACTTTATTGATTAAAGTCGATTCTACTCGTATATTTAACATCATCACTTGGGTCCCTAAAGTCTTTAACTCTATCTCTATAATTTGTAAGTCATACGAAATGGGTCTTTGTGTTAACGACGTCGCACTCGTAACTACATACGATCTTTTACTCAACGCGTCAGCTACTACGTTTGCTTTTCCAATATGGTATTGAATGGTATTATCGTAATCTTTCAACAGCTCGAGCTAACGTCTTCGGCGCATGTTACGTTCGTTTTGGGTGAAAAAAATATTTGAGGGTTTTGTATCGGGTTTAAGATCAATAAAAAATTCAATTTCACGCTCTGGGGGTAGGCCAAGAAGTTCTTCGGGGAATACGTTAGGAAATTTATTAACAATAGAAATATCATTTAAAACTGTGACTCTCATCCAAGACTTGGATAACACGTCACATTGATACCTATCAACTTGCCACCGTTATTCATGGCGTCCCCTACGAAAAGTCTGGCTTTGGTGGATCCTACATAAGAAAGTCATCAGCGAAAAGCTCGGAGCTCTTTACTTATGGCTTGATATGACAGTGATTCACTTTAGTGGTTTGGTTGCTTGAATTCGCATAACAGGTTGGTTAGGAATATGAAAACTAACAACCTTATGAAAACAATCAATTTAAGCATGATGAGTAGTTAACTAGTAGATTCTTAAAATCACATCAAAGGAAAGTATTTCCAAAGAAATAAGATTGACAGGTAACGTGAGGGTGCCGATTTGAATCAAACAAGATTTATAAATGGTGGATTTAATGAAGGTTTCTTCTAACGGAGTTTCAACCGATAAGTCAAAGTCTAACTTTGTTGGAGTCAAATTTAAACGTTGAGCGCAAGTAGGAGAAATAAAAGAGTGAGTAGAACTGATATCGAATAAGGTATATAATTTGCAAAAGTTTATAATTAACTTACTTGTGATAACTTCGTTTGGGTTCCTCGACCAACGCTCTCACTTAAACTACCAGTTTTGACTTGTCTGGGACATCCTTTGGCGTCACCATCCCATCTGTACTTGACTTCCCTACACAATAAAATTGAGCTAAATGACCTTCTCTTCCGCAATTAAAACACGCTTTAGGTTGCTGCATACATTTTGGATGGTTGTGTCCCTCCTGTTCGCATTTGAAACATACGACTGATGGTCGTTCTCCTTCCTTCGATACGGGTGCTGGTGCTGCTGTCTTTCCATCATTATTGAACCTCCTCTTCTTGAAGTTGTTTTCACTTAGTTCACCTTTCCTATTATCTTGGCCATGATTATCACTAAAGTGGTTACCATTTCTGGCATGATAATTTCCTCTACAATGGTTATCGTTGTTCCGATGGCCGTTGCCACCGGTACGATTATTATCGTGTTGTTGGTCGTTACCTTTTGGTTGGGCTGACTCGTAATCGCGTTCTAATAACTGAGCCCTATTCACAACATCTGAATACAAACAAAGTTTATGAGAAATGAGGCATTGACGTATTTCTGGTTTCAAACCTCGCAGAAATATTCTCGTCATTCGCTCCTCATTATCTACCAAATGGGATGCAAACCGGGATAACTCCTGAAACTTAGCCTTGTATTGTGATATGGTTATATTGCTCTGCTCCAACTTGATGAATTCCACCTCCTTTCATGTGATGAATACTTTCAATAAAGTACTTGTCATTGAATAATTCTTGGAACTTCTCCTAAGATATATTTAATGCGGCAGGTTGAGTACGTTTTATGGATTCCCACCAGTAATCTGCTTCTTCACGCAACATAAAGGTGGCGAAGGAAACCTTTTCCTCCTCTGAGCATTCTAAGACATCAAATATCTTGGTGATCTGCTTTATCCACATCTCTACCTTAAGTGGCTCTGGCTTTCCCAAAAACTCAGGTGGTCCCAGCTCTTTGAACTGCTTAGCGATGACCAGCCGTGAGTTGCCAGTGACTCCACCTGCATTATGAACATGAGTCTCTCTTGCTTGGTTTTGCATAAATTCTAGAAAACTCCTAAACGTATAATCGTTCGTCATTTGGTCGGTGTTGTTGTTTGCAGGAGGATTATTGCCTTCCTGATGCACATTATCCTGGTTATTGATCAGCGGTGACTCAACGGTCTCATGTGCTCCATTGCTTATCTCAATATTTTCAGATGCCATTTTACTGAAACAAAACAGGGGTTAATTGACATGCCACATATTATCCCTATATTCTGACCGACCAATTAAATAACAAATAAGCTTAGGTAGGTCATACTAGCGAAGTATTTACCCGTCTCTCCCCTCTTAGTTCTAGTCTCATATCTCAGCCAGGGATCATATCCCTAAGCTTTGATACCAACTGTGACACCCCCAAAATAGGTATACATCACCCATTCTGAGTCGCCAAATACATGGTGCAGAACTCAAATTCAAACTTAATTTATAAAACTGTTAAGTGTCGTGTGGAATATGATAAAACATAAGCTGTGAGTTTTAATACAAATATTGTCTCATAGACAATATCCAAACTCAAATTCAATTCTCATTACAATTATTATCATACTATTTCACAGAATAGTGAGGACTACTAAAACAACCATCTCGGACCGTCACTCCGATTCCCGGCTAGTCCCAGCTATATTCTCATTTCCTGAAGAGAACAGTGAAAGAAAAGGGTGAGCTCAACTATGCAGAAATTTTTTCTGATTTTTACTATGCAGACACTATGCAGACACTATGCATAATAAAATATAATATATTCTATTTTTCATATAAAACAAAACTTATTATATATATATATATGAGTAATAAAACAAAATTGAGATAACTTTTACCGACAATTTTGAAAAATGGGTAAGTGGGCGTCCAAATAATAAGCCAAATTTACAACAAATACTTCATAAAAATCCCCTCAATATTTTTAACAACATTTATTCATGAATAATATAACTTGCAATTTTAATAACCAGATCATTCCCAGGAAAGAGGGGCTTTAGATAAGGATTTCTCCTATCACACCAATTAGGTGACCAACCCATTTTCTCGACGTAACTTTCTAGACATTGTCAATAATGCAAATAATAATATAAATAATTTGTCATCTGAATTATTGATTTAATAATATAAAATATTGTGCAAATGATACTGTGACAATAATAGAATCAATAATATGAGATGCTATGCAACAATTACTGTAGCAATAATTTAAATAAACTGAGTAACTTCTCACGGAAGCATCAATAATCAATACCGTGTGCTACTATGCAACCACGCATATTACTATACTTTTACCACTGGGTATTTCAACAGTTAACGGTAAAACTTTCGCCGTTATTTTTATAAAAAGATATTTCTGTCATTTTCTAACTCCGACAGTAATTCCGTTGTGGGGTCCACCAATTATTGCGCCATTGTACGAATATTCCCTGATAAAATGAATATTCCCCGACCAATCGAATATTTTATAACTACTTGCTTACTTTGCAAAATTTATAAATATTACCCACAACTATAACATTATATCAATTGCACACCTTAATACTTAAAAAAATATTTCGAGAAAATTAAATTTTTATTCATATAATTTGGGGTCTTACATCTTGGTTCTGGATCATAATCCATCAGTCAATTCATGTTTTCAAAACCTTTCTAATCACATCAGTTTGTCCCACCAGGGATGAACTACGCAGACCTAATCTCCCCAATACACGGGAGTACGTAGGCAGCCATTTATGGTCCGTTCTAACCTTTACAAAAACAAAAAATAACACCCTTCACAACATACAACTTTCAACCTTCTTACCCTAGGTTGGAACTACGCAAACCTAATCTCTCCTCATCAATGGGAGTATGTAGACAGCCATTCACGGTGCGGTCTCACCCCTACCAAAAACACAAAATCGTATTAACAATACTGGGATCATCTTAAACCTTTCCAACCAAACCATAAGAGATGGAAATACCTGATTTCCCCAATACACGGGAATACATCAGCGACCATCTGTGGGGTGGTTAAACCACACTTCATCAGCTTAGACCATAGGGATGGAACTACCTGGTCTCCCTACGCAAATGGGAAAAATCGGCGACCATCTAAGTTGAGGTTGAATCCTCAAAGAGAAACACCAATCCATAAGAGATGGAACTACCTGGTCTCCTCCATATAAGGGAGTACCGGTGACCATCTATGGGGCGGTCAACCTCAGAGAGGAAAGCCAAAATCCTCTCCACAACCACATTTAGAAACCAATCCCAAGACACGAAAGGGTAGGGGAACACAAAGATCGATGATCCATTCTAAAGATCCCGAGACATCTCAATTTCCATCCATCAAGGAGGAGTTCAGAATACATCGAAATTGCAAGTTCTGGAGAACATGCAACTATCAAGCAAGTAACAAGGCATATCTAAAAGGGAAGTGAATCAAAGCATATTTCCTTGCCATATAATACTGTTTGATATATATAATGTGTCCTGTACATGACAAAAATGGATAACCTAGTCTATGCAGGAAAATCAAAGCTAATCCACAAACCCGTGGATAAGCGAGCCATCAAGTCCAACATGGCATCCCTCTTAGTAGATGGAGGTAAATCTATGAGCTTCTGCCCTAGGGTATCCACACGAGCCAGGAGATCTATGGCCATCTGCATGGTGTTACCATGCTCATTAATGATTGCACTCATCTCTGTAATAATATCAACAATATGAGATCTCAATGCAGTACTATCTATAGTGGCAACATCTCGGGTAGATAAAGCCTCATCCTGCTCAACAACAGCTGTATCCCTAGATAATCAAGCCTCATCCCACTCAACAACAACAATATCCAAATGAGCTAGAGCATCATCTATCTTAACCAGAGTGACATCTTTATTAGAAAGAGATGTTAACATCAAGGCCCTAGCCTAATTCCTCTCAAACGTCATTAGATGTAAACTCTACTCTAAATACTCTGCAAAATGTGGAGCCATAACAGTAGGAATACTGGGGGAATCAACTAGAGCTACTGACGAACTAGTAAATAACTCATCATCAATGGGAGAATCAGGGTACTCCATAGGCTCCCCATCATCAAAATCAATACCTGGCTTTGAGGATACAACCCTAGCCGATGCAATCTCTGCCTCCAACCATGTAGAATACTCTAGAGAGTGACCTGGATGGCTAGTCGAAAAGTCAGCCCTCTCATGACGAGTCCAACAAGCATAAATCTTAGACAAATCCTCTGCTAATAGAAATCGAGATAACAATCATTGACCCACTGCCCCGTTAAAGGGATGAATATCCTAAAACTGGTTAAATTGTTCCATAACAGCCAGTGGATGATATGTGGTCACCCCCCTCAAACCGTCCAAGGGAAGATAGTCCATGCCACCTGCATGAGTGATAAAGTTGTAGGGAGAGCTGAGCCCTGAACATGGATAAATATCAAACGGGTCCTCGATCCTGACAAGAAAGCCAACCAAGATGTTGTATCTGTACACTCAGCCGGCTGAAAGGAATATGACATGCCTATCTCATGGGAAAAACAATACCCACGACGTTTGAAATTGTCAACCGATCTCAAGTGTGTCATAAACCATACGTACAACAAGACCACATTGCCTATAAAAACTCCTACTGAATGGGTGTGGCAAAACGTGGCCAACCTCAAGGTCTCTGCCAGAATCATTGGTAAGATGGTATGACCCTCCCGGAGAGCCCGGACAACCATGATCAAGACAATATCCAGGTGGTCCATGAACAACAGCATGTATAGATAAGACACTATAAACATCAAGAGTATGTCTACACAGGCGACATGCTAATCACCCTCAGAAATGCTGAAGTCCCTGGAGTATCACAGATAGCTGTCCAATGACCCAAATCAGTCAATCAAGAAACTCATGGACACCACATGCTCTGAAGAAATCTCGTCCAGGGCAACTCTACGCCTCAACCCTGTCAAGGTCATAAACTGTTGGCTCATGTCATCGACAGCCATCCAAGCGCAAGGTCGATCTAATGGAAATTCTGTAAGATGCTGGTACTCCTCCAATGTAGGAGTCAACTCTCGGGTATCAAATCTGAATACATGTTTGTTTGGTACCCAATGCTCAAGCATGTCCTCTATAAATCCCGATGGAACTTGAAATGTTAGATGTGACGCCCCCAAAATAGGTATACATCACCCATTCTGAGTCGCTAAATACATAGCACAAAAAAAATAAATACAAACTTCTTTTATACAATACGACAACATAGTAGCTTAGAGTTTAAACAAGAATATTGTCTTCTAGACAATATCCACTCTCAATGGAGTCCTCATTACAATTATTATCACACTATTTCACAGAATAGTGAGGACTACTAAAACAACCATTTGGACCGTCAATTCGTTCCCCAACCAGTCCCAACTATATTCTCATTTCCTGAAGAGAACAGTGAAAGAAAAGGGTGAGCTCAACTAGCCCAGTAAGAAATATTATGACTAAGATAATGCAGAATAAATTATCCTTAGCCTTCAACAGTATAACAACTGATAGAATACAATAGATAACAAGTTTTAGATCAACAACTGGAGCGGAATAAGCAATCCATTTGAAGAGTCAAGTAGAGCATGATATCTACTATCTTCTATGATTTAAAAAGGTTTTCATCAACTTTATCGTCATGACTCGACAATAAATAAACCACATCATTGAATCATCCCTGCACTACGGGCCAAGGATATTCATGTAATCATCAATGGTCATGATTATACCAATAATCCTCGGTCATAATCATACCAATAACTCGCCCATCAATGCACTATGGGCCAATGAGGACTTTTACCACATCATTTATAACATTACGAATTCATAATTATACCGAATGATCCATGGTCATAATCATACCAATCAACAGTCCATCTATGCACGTAAGTCAAAGATAACTTTCATCACAATATAAGCATGAGGATGATGACAATGATATAAGCATTAATCAAACGAAATCAAGGATAAATTTTAAAGACTTTAAATTTATCCAGAGTTTAAAAATATCCAAATTATCAACATGATACTGCTTTGTGGAGTAAAATTCAAGAATAATATTCATGTATCATAAATAATTTGGACAGAAAAGAAATATATTTTTTGGGTGAATATTACCCTGTGAATAGTACTTCGAGAATAGTACCTCATGAATAGTACCCCGGCATGAAAAGTGCGCTAAATACCCAAGTGAATTATATTCGAGTGAATAGTAACTGGGTGAATAGTAACCCATGAATAGTAACTCGTGAATAGTACTCCGGCATGAAAAGTGCCCCGAATACCCGAGTGAATAGTAATCGGGTGAATAATAACCCATAAATAGTAACTCGTGAATAGTATTCCGGTATGAAAAGATCAATAATTATCAAGAAATCTCATAATAATATTTCCATGAAAAGATACTGGATGAAGCGCAAATATCAAGGATATTCTACTAATTTCACGGAGTATAGAAGCAATACTTTAACAGAATGAGTGTAGAATTAGGAATATGACACGAAATAATATTACTCACATACTATAGTGTATGAAAGAAAATATTATTTCTACAAATACTGAAAAATATAATATCCCTTACGACTGTTGAACGAAAATAATATTCCTACGAATATTGAACAAAAATAATATTCATACTAATACGAAAAATAATATCTCTTCAGAATATGAAATAAATAATATCCCTTACCTCAGAGGAAGACTGGATACTGGAATAGTGAACTAGCAGAATACTCTTCTTCTTTCTCTCTATAGCTTCTCTCTCTATAATTGCTCTTGTGAGTCTTAGTGAATTGGTGAGAATGAAGAAAGAATGAGCTTCTATTTATAGGAAAATATAGTTTCGATAATTGCACATTTTGGGGCTCAAAATATTACAGAATAATACCTTCATCTTTTCCTTCATTTTTAATTTAGTCCTGCAAGTATTATCAAACTTACGCCATCTCCCCTAATAGTATATCATGTGAATCAATAGTACAATCATGTGACTCAATAGTTCTATACATGTGAAAAAAATAATTACAGTATAGTACCTTCATCTATACCTCTATTTTTAATTTAGTCATGCAAGTATTATCAATCTTGCACCACCTCCCCTAATAGTACATTCATGTGAATCAATAGTACACACATGTGAAAAAATAGTTATAAACATGTGAATTAATAACAATTAATTGCTCATTTATCCGATTAATTACCTGATTGGTCAATATAACCTCCAGACATCAATTATTATCGGAATAGATGTCGATTTCCACTAACACTAATAATCCCAACACAATGAAAATATCAATTTCATCTTTAATCAACACGAACTTATTCATCATTAATATTATAACTCACAATATTTAACAACTAGATCATTCCAAGGAAAGAGGGGGCTTTCCGATAAGGATTTCTATTTATTGGCGCACAATTAGGTGACCAAACCTCTCATTCGACAGAACTTTCTAGACATCGTCAAATTTGCAAATAATAATATGAATAACTTCGCTGTCTCAATTATTGATTTAATAATAATAAATATTATGCAGATGATACTGTGACAATAATTGAATCAATAATATGAGAGATATTATGCAGCAATTACTGTAGTAATAATTGAGTATAACTGAGTAACTTCTCACGTAAGTATCAATAATGAATACCTTGTGCTACTATACAACCACTCATATTACTGTACTTTTACTACTGGGTAGTTTAACAGTTTAACGGTAAAACTTTCATCGTTATTTTTATAAAAAGATATTTCTGTCATTTTCTAACTATGACAATACTTCCATTGTGGGGTCCACCAATGATTATACCGTCGTACGAATATTCCCTATTAAAATGAATATTCTCCGACCAATTAAATATTCCTCGACACAACGAATATTTTATATCAACTTGCTTTCTTTGTAAAATTTTCACATATCACCCTTAACTTTAACCCTTTCTTAATTTAACCATTTACTAAATAACATAATAATTATAAGAAAATTGAATACCTTCATTTCATAAAATTCGGGGTCTTACAATCTCCATTCCTTATGAAATTTTGCCCTCAAAATTTACGTACGTACCTGGTATGTCGAAGAGATGATGATACCTCATCAGATTCTAACTCTTGAAGTATAACCTTTGAGCATAGAATATGATCCTTCTTATCCAAAATTTTAACACGTATCTCCTCATACGTTAAATCTTCTACTATCTCATCTAGTTCTAATTCAATAATGTGGTTTGGGTCATCCACATATTTATATAACATCGATACGTGAAAAACATTATGAACACGCGACATACTTGGCGGTAAAGCGAGTCTATAAGCCACAGTTCCTACTCGATCGAGGATTTTGAATGGCCCAATTAAATCGAGGGTTGAGATTTACTCTCTTCGTCGATTCTTGCTTCTAGAATAACGCCCTCTTGAACCTTCTTCTTCACATTCATCAGCTCCGGGTGTGTAGCTTGAGCGGTTTTAACTTTATCAGTTAACGTCGATTCTACTCGTATTATTTGACATCATCACGTGGGTCCTTAGAGTCTTTAACTCTATCTTCATCATTTATATGTTATACAAAATGGGTTTTTGTGTTAACAACATCGTACTCGTAAACGCATACGATCTTCTACTCAACGCGTCAGCTACCATGTTCGCTCTTCCACGATGATATTGAATGGTATAGTCGTAACCTTCAACAGCTTGAGCCAACGTATTTGGAGCATAATACGTTCATTTTGGTTGAAGAAATATTTAAGGGTTTTAGAAATGGGTTTTGTACTAGGGTCAATACAAAATTTGATTTCATGCTTTGGGTAGGCCAGGAAGTCTTTTGAGAATACGTCAGGAAATTTATTAACGATAGAAATATAATTTAAAAACTGTGACTCTCATCTAAGACTTGGATATCACATGTAATGAAGGTTTCTCCTAACGGAGTTTCAACAAATAAGTCAAAGTCTAATTTCTCCGGAGTTAAATTTAAACGTTGAGCGCAAGTAGGAGAAATAAAAGAATGGGTAGAACCGGTATCAAATAAGGTATAGACTTCGCTAGAGTTTATGATTAACTTACCCGTGATAACTTTGTTCGGGTTACTCGCTTTTTGAGAAGACACGAAAAACGCTCTTCCTGAAACCACCGACTTTGTTTTGTCCGTATCCGCCTTTAGTGCCACCGTCCCAGCTGGATTTGATTTGCTACAGGACAAAATCGAGCTATGTGACCATCTTTTCCACAACTAAAACATACCTTAGAAGGCTGTGAACAGTTTGGACTTACGTGTCCCTCATCTCCGCATTTGTAGCATCTAACTAGTGGTCGTTCTCCTCCCCTAGAATTTATTGCTGGTGCTGGTGCTGCTGCCGACGTCTTCCCATTATCGTTAAATCTTCTCTTCTTGAATTTTCCAATTGAATCATTTCTTCTATTATATTGGCCATGATTACCACTGAAGTGGTTACCATTTCTTGCCTGATAATTTCCTTCACGAAGGTTATCGTTGTTCCGATGGCCGTTGCCATCGGTACAATTATTATCGTGTTGTTGGTCATTATCTTGTGGTTGGGCTGGCTCATTATTGCGCTCCAATAACTGAGCCCTATTCACAACATCTGAATATAAACAAATTTGTGAGAAATGAGGTATTGACGTATCTTAGGTTTCAAACCTCTTAGAAACATCCGCGTCATTCTCTCCTCATTATTAACCAAGTGGGATGCAAATCGGGACAACTCGGTAAACTTAGCTTCGTACTGTGACACGATCATATTGTTTTGCTCAAGTTTGATAAACTCTACCTCCTTCACTTGACGAATACTTTCGGGAAAGTACTTGTCGTTGAACAATTCTTGGAACTTCTCCCAATACATCTTCAGTGCGGCAGGCTAAGTACGTTTTACTGATTCCCACCAGTAATTTGCCTCTCCTCGCAACATGAAGGTGGCAAAGGGAACCTTTTGCTCCTCGGAGCATCCCAAGACATCAAATATCTTGATGATCTGCTTTATCCACATCTCTGCCTTAAGTGGTTTTGGCTCTCCCAAAAACTCTGGTGGTCCCAACTCCATGAACTGCTTAGCGGTGATTATCCGAGAGTTGCTAGTGTTTCCACCTGCATTTTGAACAGGAATCGCTCTCGCCTGATGTTGCATGAATTGCATAAAGCCTCTAAACATCCCATCGTTTATCAATTGATCAGTGTTGTTATTTACCTGAGGATTATTGTCTTCCTGTTGCACATTATCCTGGGTATTGATCGTTGGTGACTCAACGGTTTCATGTGCTTCATTGCTGATCTCAACATTTTCAGATGCCATTTTCAAACACTGCCACAAAACAAGGGTTAATTGACATGTCACATATTATCCCTATACTTTGACTGACCAATTAAATACCAAATAACTTAGGTAGGACATACTAGCGAAGGAATTCCCCATCTCTCCCCTCCTAGTTCTTGTCTCACATCTCAGCCAGGGATCATATCCCTAAGCTTTGATACCAACTGTGACGCCCCCAAAACAGGTATACATCACCCATTTTGAGTCGTCAAATACATGGTACAAAAAAAATAAATACAAACTTCTTTTATACAATACGACAACAACGTAGCTTAGAGTTTAAACAAGAATATTATCTTCTAGACAATATCCACTCTTAATGGAGTCCTCATTACAATTATTATCACACTATTTCACAGAATAGTGAGGACTACTAAAACAACCATCTGGACTGTCAATCCGTTCCCCGACCAGTCCTAACTATATTCTCATTTCCTGAAGAGAACAATGAAAGAAAAGGGTGAGCTCAACTAGCCCAGTAAGAAATATTATGACTAAGGTAATGCAGAATAAATTATCCTTAGCCTTCAACAGTATAACAACTGATAGAATACAATAGACAACAAGTTTTAGATCAAAAACTGCAGTGGAATAAGTAATCCATTAGAAGAGTCAAGTAAAGCATGATATCTACTATCTTCTATGATTTAAAAAGGTTTTCATCAACTTTATCGCTGAGACTCAGCTTAATAAATAAACCACATCATCGAATCATCCCTGCACTACGGGCCAAGGATATTCATGTAATCATCAATGGTCATGACTATACCGAATAATCCCTGGTCATTATCATACTCATAACTGTGACACCCCCAAATCTAGGTACTTCATTCCCACAAGATTTGGTGTTCACCTTCCATTCATACATATCTATCTACCCAAATAAAATAATATTTAAACCATAATCCTCCCTTTAAATAGGGTTACATCATTAAATTCAAAAACATCCCAGGTTGTCTAACCTTTAAACATCAAGTGTGAAAATAAAATTATTACATCACATCATTATTTAAAAGTCTATGATCATCACAATAAATAAAATTACAAGTCTGCATCACTTGTACATTTTCCCCTTTCCTTTGCTAGTTGAAGGCTCATCTACCTTCTCAACTTTAGCTGCAATGATAATATTTATGCAAGAGTGAGCAAAACAATTGCTCACTGGATATAACGATGAATCAACAGAATAATAATAATAATAACTGCCAACGAATAGACTCATCAAAACTGAATATTACTCTATCAATGATAATCAAAAACTGGAATCCAAAATATGGAATATATATAACTGAGGGTTATAAGACCATGAACTATGTCCACAGTTGCAAGTAATATTTCAACTTCAACTTTAACAGTCATAAGACTATAAGGACTCCTCGTACTTAGGGGGATCAACCATTCGTACAATGTATTGTGCACTATCATTTCAACGCTAAGCGTAAATTATCCCCTAATAATAATAATAGGGTTGTTCATCTCAGTATTTAGAGTACAAGTCCGCACCAAAGAAAGTTTGGTTTAGATAAGCTTTTAAGGGTAATTTGAAGTTTAATGAACATCAACTAGAGGACTAGTTGAATTAATAGTGTTTATTAACACAACAGTTGATCAATAATAACATAATATGGAACAATGAATAAGTGTAAGCGAACTAACTATATCTTGAACTCATGCTTAGAAACAACTACAAAGCATAAGTATTGAATGACAATAAACCTTGCTTGAATAAAATTAAGCTAAGACTATGAATTATTGAATATACATTAAGTAATAGCAACCTGAAAATAAAGCTTGCTCATTATGAGAATGGCTTGTGTCAAGTAAATGAACTAAAATAATTCAACATTAGAAATTAGAATTTTAGAAAATTGCATTCATAGTACATGAAGCACAATAAAGAAACTTGTCTAATAATAAACAAGTTAGAATACATCAATAAATATTGGAATTCAAAACTTGTTCGAATAAAGTTTAAGTCATAGCTAGCTCGTTCAAATAATGATTAAGAATACAAGAGTAAGCTATAATATTAAACTCACGTTCACCTACACATAGGTTTAAAACCACAATACCTATTAGATATGCTAACATACTACAACATGTACATTTCTAGCTAAACTTATCATTTTAGCACAAGTCTTATGCTACCATTTACATTTCAGAATTCCCAAGTGTTAACATTACAACACTTAACTAACCTTCACTGTATAAACTAAGTTATAACATAACACGTTCATGACTTATAAACATTTTTACAACTTTGAATTTATAATCCACATAACACGACTTTGTTTAACCTTGTTGTTACATGGTTCTCACATTAACCTAACATTAAGCTAAGTTACATTGAAAGACCAAAGGCTGCTCGGCCACGCTACGCACAGATTCCAGTTTTGCAAAACATGGTTCCGACACTTTTCTTAAGCCAACTAACACGAATTTCACCCACCAAATAGTAAAATTAACACGTACAATTGATACAAAACCATCACAACATGTTTCCTCACATATATATCAATATAGAACAATTTAACAACAATTATACTACTTTAATTTCTCAAATTTCTCATTTTCATATAAAACTCACTTTTTGATACTCATCCCAAAAATCATCACTGTGATTTCAATACTTGGCCAAACCACTTCATTCAAATTACGTTATGCTCGTTTCTTAATGAACTAACATAATCAAGCTTCAATTTACAATTTCACATACTAATTGGCCACTAAAATTGATACTTTTCATGAATCATATGAAAAATACATATACTGTCAAAAAAAATTCTACTGTTATCCGAAATTAGCATGCAATTCTCGTTTAAGCGCAATCTCTAATCATCATAAACTCATATAATCACAAGTAACCCATTGTATAGCAACAATTTAACAAATTTTAAATTCACAGAATATATAAAAGTTTGCCGTAACCTCATATATATATATATATATATAATATGGAGATTATGTAAATACCTTTTTGTTGCTTTAAAATCCTTGCTAATGGCAGATAAATCTTTCTCAAATTCTCTCAAGCTCTAATAGGTTTCTCTCTGAACTCTTTTCTCAGTTTTCTCAGGCTTTGCACACTAGAATGCGTATAATAAACAAAAGCTAAGCCAATTACCAGAAGGCGTATTCTAAAACTGATAAACCCTTAATAATATTACTAATTGTAATTTCAGTTACTAACTAACGTATATAATATAAATATATTATATTTATTATTTAAATTTATTTTATTTATTTTATTTAAATTCAAAAATTAGAAAACCGAAAAGCCATAAGGCTTTGTTTGGCAAAACCCTTTAAAATTTAAAGAATTAATATATTTAAACCTTGTTTGGCAAAACCACATTAAACTCATTTATTTTATTTTAATAAACAATTTTAGTTTATAATTTATAATCACATATTATTTACTTGGACCTCCATATCCAACATTAACCAATTAAATTAATCATCTACTACATTTTAATTAAATATACCATTTTAGTAAATATCATAAAATTATAATTTCATTATAATTTTATTTAATAATTTAATATACTATTTAAATTATTAAACCAACACAATAATTTAACCTCTCATGTTATATTGCACTCTCTAAATTATAAATTAATTTAATTTAGAACATTACCTAATAAATTTAGATTCATAAATATTTACTAGCAACTATTACATCAATAAAATATTTATTTCATCAATTCAACAATAGACACATCAAATAAATATTTATATTATTCAATAAATATTTAATATTACAATTTGAAATTCTGGATCGTTACAATAACTGTCCATCAATGCACTATGGGCCAATGAAGACTTTTACCATATCATTTGTAACATTACGGGTCATGATTATACCAAATGATCCATGGTTATAATCATACCAATCAACAGTCCATCTATGCACGTAAGCCAAAGATGACTTTCATCACAATATAAGCATGAGGATGATGACAATGATATAAGTATTAATCAAACGAAATCAAGGATAAATTTTAAAGACTTTAAATTTATCTAGTGTTTAAAAATATCCAAATTGTCAACATGATACTGCTTTGTGGAGTAAAATTCAAGAATAATATTCATGTATCAAAAATAATTTGGATAGAAAACAAATATATTTTTTTGGTGAATAGTACCCCGTGAATAGTTCCTTGTGAATAGTACTTCGAGAATAGTACCTCGTGAATAGTACCTTGGCATAAAAAGTGCCCCAAATACCCGAGTGAATTATATTCGAGTGAATAGTAACTTGGTGAATAGTAACCCATGAATAGTAACTTATGAATAGTACTCCGGTATGAAAAGTGACCCGAATATCCGAGTGAATAATATTTGAGTGAATAATAATCAGGTGAATAGTAACTCATGAATAATATTTTGTTATGAAAAGATCAATAATTATTAAGAAAGCTCATAATAATATTTCCACGAAAAAATACTGGATGAAGCGCAAATATCAAGGATAATCTACTAATTTCACAGAGTATAGAAGCAATACTTTAATAGAATGAGTGTAGAATTAGGAATATGAAACAAAATAATATTACTCACATACTACAGAGTATGGAAGGAAATATTATTTCTACAAATACCGAAAAATATAATATCCCTTACGACTGTTGAACGAAAATAATATTCCTATGAATATTGAACGAAAATAATATTCATACGAATACGAAAAATAATATCTCTTCAGAATATAAAATAAATAATACCCCTTACCTTAGAAGAAGACCGATATCTTTGGAATAGTGAAGTAGCAGAATACTCTTCTTCTTTCTCTCTATAGCTTCTCTCTCTATAATTGCTCTTGTGAGTCTTAGTGAATTGGTGAGAATGAAGGAAGAATGAGCTTCTATTTATAGGAAAATATAGTTTCGATAATTGCACATTTTAGGGATCAAAATATTACAGTATAATACCTTCATCTTTTCCTTCATTTTTAATTTAGTCCTGCAAGTATTATCAAACTTGCACCATCTCCCCTAATAGTATATCATGTGAATCAATAGTACAATCATGTGACTCAATAGTTCTATACATGTAAAAAAAATAATTACAGTATAATACCTTCATCTATACCTCTATTTTTAATTTAGTCATGCAAGTATTATCAATCTTGCACCACCTCCCGTAATAGTACATTCATGTGAATCAATAGTACACACATGTGAACAAATAGTTATAAGCATGTGAATTAATAGAAATTAATTGCTCATTTATCTGATTAATTAACCTATTGGTCAATATAACCTCCAAACATCAATTATTATCAAAATAGATGTCGATTTCCACTAACACTAATAATCCCAACACAATGAAAATATAAATTTCATCTTTAATCAACACAAACTTATTCATCATTAATATTATAACTCACAATATTTAACAACCAGATCATTCCCAGGAAAGAGGGGGACTTTCCGATAAGGATTTCTATTTATTGGCGCGCAATTAGGTGACCAAACCTCTCATCGACAGAACTTTCTAGACATCGTCAATATTTCAAATAATAATATGAATAACTTTGTCGTCTCAATTATTGATTTAATAATAATATATATTATGCAGATGATACTGTGATAATAATTGAATCAATAATATGAGAGATATTATGCAACAATTATTGTAGCAATAATTGAGTATAACTGAGTAACTTCTCATGTAAGTATCAATAATCAATACCGTGCGCTACTATCAACCACGCGTATTACTGTACTTTTACTACCGGGTAGTTTAACGGTAAAACTTTCGCTGTTATTTTTATAAAAAGATATTTCTGTCATTTTCTAACTATGACAATACTTCCGTTGTGGGTTCCACCAATGATTATGCCGTCGTACGAATATTCCATATTAAAATGAATATTCCCAAACCAATCGAATATTCCCCGACACAACGAATATTTTATATCAACTTGCTTTCTTTGCAAAATTTTGGAAATGCTAAACTCATCTTTAGAAATGCATATCATAAGAACATCCAGGGGTCAATGCTAAACTCATCTCTGGAAATGCATATCTATGACATAATACATGCCTGATAAATAACAGATGACAATATGATGTAGGGAATAGAAAATGTCGACGTCAGGATTTTTATTTGTCCCTTTCTGTTCTTGTCTTTTTGTGTTCTCTGATTAGGTTAGATTTTTTTTGAAAAAACAAGTTTGAAAAGGTCCGATATGCATATGTCGACGATTTAACTGTAAGAGTCTCCAGTTGGTTATTTTTAAATGGTTGCACCAACTCAACCGAGGAAAGGTTTGCACAAAGACGTAGTGTTGTGACACTATTTAACAGGTCTATAAAACCAAAATTCGTTAGGGTCCGGTGGCTTGATTAAGTGGAGGGAAGGTGTTAGGCACCCCTAACTTCTGTGATAACACGGTTACTGCCACTTTCCATTAACTTTTACCTCTGTGTGTGTGTGTCTATGTGCAGTTGTTTGGAAGTAGTGCTATGCCTCATTTGTACTTATATACAAAGTGTTTGACTTTTGGATAAAAGTTAAATTTTAACAAGATATAGCAGTGATGTTTTTTAAAACAGGTTTTTCAAACCCTTGTGCTCAATAATAATTGAGGCCTTTAATATTTCCATTTTATTTTGTGTTTGGCTTGATTGCTTTTATTTTTGAGATACGAGGCATCTTCGAGAAAATAAGATACATAGCAGTGCCGAAATCCTTGTGGGTATGAGAGCCATCTAAGGAAATTCAAACACCCTGAATAATTTACAAGCTGGCTACAGTTGGAAATGTCCATCACGGGAACTAAATCTATATTCAAGAGCTGAATCCATGCTCACATGATTCCTAGGCTCACATGACTAAGAAATATATGCAAAAAGCTAGAAAATGAACTAGATTTGAATAAATCTAAGCATTCCAGCTTTAACGGTTCCAATTTAGTCACCATGAACAGATCAAAGTGAGAAATTGCCAGATTTAGGCAAATCTAGCCAGTAGGCTAATAAAATCTAGAAAAATAACTAGATTTGAATAAATCTAAACCATTCCAGCTTCAACGATTCCAGTTTAGTCACCATTAACCAGACAAAGTAAGAACCGATCAAAGTAAGAAATGGCCCGAATTAAGTAAATTTGCCCGCAGGCTGAATAACAATTATATATATAAGCTGTAAATATGTATATATATATATATATATATATAAGTAGTAAAAGGCCACAAAGTGATTTCCAGGCCAGACAGAAATGTAAATATATATATATATATATATAAGTGATAAAAAGCTTAAAAAATCTTAAATATCTTATAGTGGGCAACCAAGAAGACTTCAAATAGCTTTAGACGCTTGAAAACTCGGTTTCCATCGATTAAATTTCAGTATGTAGCAAAACACGAGCTTACAAGTGTTTAGAAAGAAGAATTACTCAGTTTAGAACACTCTAGATGTGTTTATGGGCTGAAATGGACAGCGTTTTCTCTCCTTTTTCTATTTCTTATTTTTTTCAAATGACCAACCAAAGGCCTTTATTTATAGACCAGATGGTCACAGGTCTACCTATGGCTGCCCGGGTTGCCCTTGGCCTTGTGGGTCCCGTCGTCTTGAAGTATGTGCACTCATGCAAAGCGCTGTCCACTCGAACCTTCATAACTTTTAATCTGGGCATCCGATAGAGGCGTGCTGTACCTTTCTAGAATGCTATAGTGGAGAGCTACACAATGACATGGGATAAGAGGTTGTATAAAGCTGGGAAGATTGGTCCATGACCAGATCTTCATGTCTTCAAATTCTACCCGGTGTGGTGTCTTGTGTAGTAGTCACTCGGGATTTTGAGCTATGGTTCTTGTCGGAAACTTCTAAATGAAATGTGGGTTGAAAAGATGTTGAGACGACGTGAATGTAGTATTGAGGTGGAAAAATGACAATTTTTCCCTCGCTGGGGTTATCTTTGGCTCTGTGCAAATGTAGCAGTTGTTGCTTAGGGTTATCTCTGAGATTGGGCTGTTAGGCATTATGAATGTCCTTAGTGTTGTCTATGAGGTATGATTGACCTCCCGAGGTTATCTCTGAGGTTGGAACTGAGTGCTGCGGGGTTATATTCGAGGTTGGAACTTACTTTTCTGAGGTTATCTCTAGAACTAAAACTGCATCCCTCGGGGTTATCTTTGAGATTGGAACTGAGTCTCCCGGGGTTGTCTCCGGGATTAAAATTGCATTTCTTGGGGTTATTTCTGAGGTTGAACTGAGTATCCCAAGGTTGTCTCTGGGATTGATCTGATTTGACTTCCAGGGTATCTCTGGAAGATGATTTTGCCCTCCTACAAAGTTAGTAATAGGAATGCAAAATTTTGAGTGTCTACAGATGCCACTGTTTATCATATTCATGCAATGTAATGACATGGATAGGATAAAGAAAACTAGACACTTGAAATGTGACAAGATAATCATGATACAATGTACTGCAATATGATGCAAATGTATGCTGAATGCATGGAATGGAGGCTGCTCCCTGAATGAGACCAGAGGATGTTGACATTGGGTTATTACCAACATCCTTAACCCTCATCACAGACTTTCCACCGCGGATGTTCTTCTCATGTGCGAGAGATTCTCGGGGAATTAGGCTTTTGATTCTGAAGATATATATAACAAATTCCATCATCGGTCCTCCCCGATAAGGATGGTTTTCCCTGATTTTTATCGCCAGGTCTTCCCGACGCTTTAGTGGAGTTACTGCCAACGGCTGGGAATGTCAGGGTGTTGCCTCTTTTTAAGTTCTAACAAAAGAGCTCTAACTCATGCAAGTATACATGTGTCAACAAGTAATACAGAGTAAGTAGAGTATAGATCCCACAGAGAAAGTTGTCTCATTTAAACCACTATGCATCAATTAAATCCCTATATTTATATGCTTAAACTAATGATTATAATTGTGAATTACTCAAATTGCAAATAACGACTAAAACAAGAATAATAAGGTAATGAATCAAATCTGAAAATAATGGGATCCTAACTTCATTTAATACTTCATCTAATTACCACCATCATGCAAGATTGTTTACATATCACAGAAAAGTAGCCAAGAGCACTAATATAGACATAACCATTTTTCAATGTACTATGACCTACTTACATAGTATCCACATGCGATAGACACCATTTAATCATCAATATAACCAAAATCACTATATGTCTATGTGAAATTGCAACCATATTGAATTTAAGCGCAAACCCTTATTTTAACTCATACGGTGAAACAGTATATGTCTATCTGGTTCACGAAATACAAAGCTACGCAAAACAACCCCATATACGCATGCTATCATGATTACAATCCATACTCACATGTTATTTTTCAATTCCATACAAGTACTGAAAATGAATGGTGATCAAGCATTCATGAATGCAAAACAACCATGATAGAAATTCCTTATGATAGGTAAAATAGTCCAGCAGTCAAGCATGCAACTAAACTACATATTAAAATCAATTAGAATCCCATAATGGAGTTTAGTTCATGACTGAACCAAAATCCATTATGGGATCAAAGCAAAACATGGATAATAAACAAACAATTGAAAGAGAGATAGAATTGATAAAACCCAATTGCTGATTATAAACCAATAGTAACGTTCAATTCCTCATTAAAATCCAGCAAAATAATAGTAGTTTTCCACAATGATTGAAAAATCCAAAGAGAAAGTAGAAGAGATGAAGTTTAGGCTTAGTTCTATGTTGGAAATCTTCCCAAAGTGTAAACCCTAGTTCCAATATCAAAAAAAACATAAAAACTACTCAATGATATGTCTGACACCAGTCAGAATTGTTTTTAATTAATTACAACCCTTAAAATTAAAAATTAAAATAAAATACTTTTTAAGAAGATTACCATCGCATGGCGCACGCGCCTCCTTTAAATCCTGCATGCGCCATTGTGTGTGAATTCCGTCCAACAGTTATTATCGCGCGGTGCTGCGTGTATAAGCTTTAATCAACGCTACATGGCGGCTTCTAAAATCTTGATTACGGTTCTGCATTTCTCGCTTCGTCATTATGATGCTCATTCTTCTTTGTCATGTCACTCTTCCTTCATCCATTCTCGATTCAGATCTCTCCACTTGTTCCTCACGCCATGCATCCATTAGCCTTATGCCATCTAACACCACCAAATTATGTCATATCCTGCAATTGTTTCACCAAAAGAGTTCTTAGAATATGCAATGCAAAATGACATGAAATGCAACTAAAAACACACTAAAATGTACTTGAGATGGGCATAGTTCGCGTGAATTGATATCCAATAAGTAGGTATAAAACCCACTTATCAAATACCCCCAAACTTGAACTATTGCTTGCCCTCAAGCAATGCATATTATATAAACAATGAAAATGTAACTACATTACTATGCAACTAAGCTATGATGCAAACTAGTCTCACATTGTTCCAACTTTCAATGCAATTTCAAATTCAAAATGCCTCAGTGAATTATCCAGATTCAAGAATACAAATTCAAACCAAACTATAGGCATAATGTCATACACTTAGATAATTCATAAATGCTATAGAGCTGCTTTGTGTTTGTGTTATGTTCACCAAAACTTGATTTAAGCAAAGACTACACATGCTAAACTGCTCAAAATAGAAAATTATAGTCTAAATCAAGACTCATGTATACTTATGCAACAAAAACTGTTCCAACATATCAAAACAAACTAAGGTTCAACAATGGGCTTAACTGCTTTATTGCTACTCACGAGGGCGATTTTCGCTCTTTCACGGGGTGTTTATTTCTATATATTTTTTTCTTTTTTTTCACATGGTTGTGCAATGCCTCATTCCCTTAGGCAACACTGCTACCCCTTAACGAGCTTCCAACCAATGACTCCCAGACCATGAAAGACCTTAGGGCGCTAGGTGTAGAGATAATCTCCTCGGGCGTACTTACTCAAGTAGCTGTGGCCCAAATAAGACTAATTATTGTTATTGCTATTTGATTTTTTTTTATTTTTTATACATAGCATACCCATGTTTTCCCAAAGTTTGAATATCAATATTTTGCATAGTCTAAATCCATGTTCCACCTATTTCTCTTTTTAAAACCACATTTTCTATTAAGCAATGCAACATATCATTCTTATGCTTCCAAACAATTGTGAACACATCCGTGCAAACCGAAAGCATTTAAACAGCAACATGAATTTCATCGTGTAAAACATTATAACTAGGTTCATGTTATCCAACATACTCAAAAATCTTTCAAACTTCGCTATCATCATTGGCTAGACAAAATTTCCATAAAGCTAGACTTTGTGAGACATGCACTACACATAAAATGCAACTAAACATATATTAACACAAGTGATACTGACTAAAACCAAAAAAAAAAAAAAATTCTCTGCAAATTTTAACTAACACATAAACATATAAAATTCAAACTAGACATGCAAATACTAAATGAACCTAACTAATCATGCAAAAACTATATGCAACTACATTATGACCCCAATACCCACCAAACTTATAATATTCATTGTCCCAATGAATGAAGGTACAAGGGTTAACAAGAACTCCCTTAATGATCAGCCGCACCACCCTCTTCGGGTGGTGAATCTGGTGGTTGATATGGCATTGCCGTCCCGAATTGTGGCCACTCGAGCATTGTCCCCTGCTGTGCAAACTCCTATGCCAAAGACCTCGTCAGACCCGTTGCAAATGCTGAAAAATTATCGTACATTGTATCGACTTTACGCTCCAACCTTCGGAGTTGTAGATCACCAGTAACAAAGGGAACTTGGGTTGATGGGCCTGCCTCATCAGTTTGAGAGGGCTGCTGTGGTGGCTTTGGGAAAGTGGGCTGGAGGATAAAACCTAATCCTCTCGGATGCGGTTCACCACCCGTCCAATCCTTGAACTTGGCAATAGTTGCATGAGTGATGTCGTGGCTCGGGTCTGCAACTGCTCATTATTCTACGGGATTCCTTGTTGGGTACAAAGCATAGCTGCCACAGATGCGTGTGGAATATTCCCAGTAGTGCTCCCCCATAAATAACACAACATGTTTTGATGAATTAGGTGGCCTACGTTAATGTACTTGCCTTTGATGATGCCCCACAAAATGATAGCCCTCTAAGTGGTTATTTCATGCTGGTGAGCTGAAGGAACTAATTTGGCACAGATAAACAGATTCCACACTTTGGCATATCGATTCATGGCAGACGCTGGAAAAGATTTTTGCTTAGTCGTCCCTGCCTTATAATTCCATTTGGTGCCCGGAATGCATAATTCAGCAATCACTAGTTCCAGATCCATTTCTAAATGTGCACCTTCTACCCAATTAGCAGACCCGGTCGGTGGTGCGTCATTTATTTTGAAGACTGCTCTAATCACTGGAGGTCGAAAATCCATTTGTACTCCTCGAACCAGTGTAATCCCTCATTATTCCATAGTTGGCCGTCTTGGTTCTCAGGTTTAAATCCCCGTTCCTTCACAAACGATTTGGCCATAATTCGATAATATTCTTGCTGGGCTTCCAAACTGATAAATTTCTTATGGTCCACGACATCCTCTTCTTGGTTACCGGAGGAAGATGCTGATGATGAAGAGATGGAGATGGAGCGTGCTCTTTTTGGACTCATTTACAGATGATAGAGAGAATGCATATGATTTACTTGATAATGAATAAGAGCTGTTGATGAGAGTACCCCCAAACTCGTTGCTGCACAACCCAAGTAGAAACCCTAGAGTTATAGTGCCCTTATAAGACGTGGGTGTACTCGTGGGTGGAAATACTAAAATGGCAATAGCGTAATGGAGAGGATAGTTAGGGCTCAAATTGTCACTGCTGAGAGGTGCGGTCTCTGTGTTATGTCAAGTGAGAGTCCAAATACACTATAACATGTGTTTTTAACACTTTAAAATTTTTTATGAACCGGTGTCGCGCGAGGCCACACGAGTTTTCACTGAGGTTAGTGCGCGGGTGCGCGATTAATGGGTGTTGAGGCACTTGGTTGGACCGCCTATGCGGTTGTCACCACTTGGGCTACTGACTTTGGGGTACGGGAGCGCGACTTCTTAAGCCTAGTCCTGCGCAGTCGCACGGCTCTAGTTCTTGTACTGCCAGTCTTAACTCCCGCACTGCATATCAGTGATGATTTCAATTGGAGTTACCTACATAGACATTCATGCATACTATTAATGCATGAATTAATGAGGAAACATGAATGACCAAATAAACTCTATCCTACTTCAAACACCCCTCAATGCAAATTCAGCTACACACTCAATTATTCAAAACATATAAACTATCAAAAATGAAATAGATATGAACTAACTAAAGCAACCTAACTAGTTGAATAAAGAGAAAATAGAGATAGAAATAATGGGTTGCCTCCCATCAAGCGCTAAGTTATAGTCAATTAGCTTGACTGTCTCTAAGTCTCACGTCGAAGTAAGAATTGAGGTGACTTTCTGTCTGTCCACCTCACCACCAAAGTAATTCTTCAATTGCTGTCCATTCACCTTAAAAGGCTTGTCCAGAAACTTATCATATACTTCAATTGCACAATGCAGAAAGACAGTCTTCACTGTAAATGGCCCTAACCATCTCGATTTCAGCTTCCTGGGAAAAAGTTTATGTCTGGAGTTATAAAGCAAAACCCTTTGTCCCGGTTCAAATGTCCTCTCTATGATCTTTTGGTCATGCCATTTCTTTACCTTCTCCTTGTACAGCTTTGAATTCTCATATACCTGTAATCTGAATTCATCCAACTCATTGAGTTGGAGTAGGCATTTCTCCCCTGCAGCTTTTAAATCGAAATTGAGCTTATGAATTGCCCAATATGCCTTATGATCTAGCTCCATAGGAAGGTGAAAGGCTTTTCCGTACACGAGCTGAAAAGGTGACATACCCAATAGAGTCTTGTATGCAGTCCTGTAGGCCTATACTTCATCGTCCAATTTTAACGACCAGTCCTTCCTCGTGGGATTCACAACTTTTTTAAGGATTCTCTTGACTTCTAGATTCGACACTTCAGCTTGGCCATTCGTTTGTGGGTGATAAGCTGTAGCAATGCGATGGTTCACCCCATACTTAGCCAATAAAGTCAGAAAAGCGCTCATTACGAAATGACCGCCTTTCATCCATCGATAATAGCCCTTGGAGTCCCAAACCTCGTGAAGATACTTCTGTGTAAAAATCTAAGGACGACCTTGGCATCATTTGTCGGAAGAGCTACCACTTCTACCCATTTCGAAACATAATCCACTGCTTGCAAGATGTAGAGATTTCCGCAGGAAGAAATGAAAGGCCCCATGAAATCAATCCCCCACACATAAAAAATTTCTACTTCAAGGATCGTATTCAATGGCATTTCATTTCTTTTGGAGATGTTTCCCACTCGCTGACATCTATCACACCGCTAGACAAAACTGTATGCATCCTTGAAAATTATCGGCCAGTAAAATCTTGCTTGTAGAACTCTAGCCGCTATTCTTTCACCACCATAGTGACCTCCATACCCAGTAGAATGACAATCCTGCAGAATCCCCTCGGTCTCGCTATACGGAATACACCTTCTTATCACTTGATCAGAATATTGTTTAAACAAATAAGGCTCATCCCATATATACCACTTGACATTATTCAAAAATTTCTTCTTTTGATAACCCACCAAGTCAGAAGGTACCATCTTACTTACCAGAAAATTTGCGTAGTCTGCGAACCATGGCACTTCTCTTTTCACCACAAACAACTGCTCATCTAGAAAGGATTCATTGATCATAACTTTATCGTTTTCTTCCTTTTCCGGATTCTCTAGTCGAGATAAGTGGTCCGCCACTTAGTTTTCAGTGCCCTTTCTATCCTTTATTTCCAAATCAAATTCCTGCAATAATAAAATCCATCTGATTAACCGGGGTTTTGCATCCTTCTTTGCCACTAAATGTCGAATTTCCGCGTGATCTGTATACACTATCACCTTTGTGCCAATCAGATATGCTCGAAATTTATCAAAGGTCTATACCACTGCCAATAACTCTTTCTCTGTAGTGGTGTAGTTCAACTGTGCATCCGTGAGGGTCTTGCTGGCATAATAGATTACATGAAATATCTTTTCCTTCTGCTGCCTCAAAATAGCCACTACGGCGTAATCACTGGCATCACACATCAGCTCAAATGGCAAAGCCCAATCTGGTGCAGTAATCACTGGTGCTGAAGTTAGTTTCCTCTTTAAGTGCTTAAATGATGACACGCAGGCTTCATCAAAATTAAACTGTGCATCCTTCTCCAATAGACTGAATAGTGGTTTAGTTATCTTGGAGAAATCCTTGATGAATCCGCGGTAGAAACCTGCATATCCCAGAAAACTACGAACACCTTTTACTGAAGTAGGTGGTGGCAAGTGCTCAATAGTTTCTAGCTTCGCCCTATCCACCTCAAGTCCCTTCTTCAAAACCTTGTGTCCTAGTATGATTCTTTCTTGTACCATGAAATGGCACTTTTCCCAGTTCAGCACTAAGTTCGTTTCAACACATCTCTTCAAAACCATAACCACATTTTCATGGCATAAATTAAACGAGTCCCCGAAGACTGAGAAGTCATCCATAAATACCTCCACATTTTGTTCCACCATGCCTGAAAATATAGCCATCATGCATCTCTGAAAGGTGGCTGGAGCATTACACAATCCGAAAGATATCCTTCTGAAAGAAAAAGTGTCGTATGGACATGTGAAGGTAGTCTTTTCCTGGTCTTCTGGAGCTATCATAATTTGATTATAGCCCGAATATCCATCCAGAAGGCAATAGTACTCATGACCTGCTAATCTGTCCAACATCTGATCAATGAATGAGAGTGGAAAATGATCTTTCCTTGTAGCTTTGTTGAGCCTGCGGTATTCCATGCAGACTCTCCACCCTGTCACTGTTTGTGTTGGAATTAACTCATTATTCTCATTAGTCACGAATTTCATACCACCCTTCTTCGGTACACACTGCACTGGGCTCACCTATGAGCTATCTGAGATCGGGTAGATTATGCCTGCATCTAGCCATTTCAGCACCTCTTTCTTGACCACTTCTTTCATTATCGGATTAAGTCTTCTTTGTTGTTCAACAGACGGCTTACTAACATCTTCCAGCAAGATCTTATGCATACAAAATGAAGGGCTGATCCCTTTGATATCTGCTATGGTCCATCCAATAGCTGATTTGAACTCTCTAAGCACTCGTAGCAATTTTTCTTCCTGAAATGATGCTAGTGTAGAAGAAATAATCACAGGTAGCTTTGAATCTTTACTTAAAAATATGTACCTGAGATGTTCTGGAAGTGGTTTTAATTCAAGCTCTGGAGGTGTCTCAAGAGATGGCTTTAATTTTACTGATGATTCTCTCGCTTTTGTCAATGGCTTGACAGGTGTTCTGAATTTTCTGAATTGTTGAATGGTATCCAGATATTGCACAAGTTCGTCAAGTTCCTCATCCTCCAAATCTGCATTTTTAGCAATTACACTCCTCAAAGGTTCATCATCCACTATACTTTGTACTTTATCATTTACGACCTGATCCACCAAATCAACCAGGTAACATTCCTCTTTATCTGCTGGAAACTTCATGGCTTTGAAGACATTAAAGGTGACCTCTTGATCATGGACACGCATAGTGAGTTCCCCCTTCTGTACATCTATCAAAGTCTTTCCTGTGGCTAAGAATGGTCTCCCCTGTATGATTGGTATATTTTTATCCCCCTCGTAATCCAAAATGATGAAGTCAGCCAGAAAGATAAATTTGTCCACTTTCATTAATACGTCTTCAATAATTCCCCATGGATATGTGATGGATCTGTCAACTAACTACAACAAAATGTTTATCAGACTTGGGGCCGGTAATCCCAAATGATTGAACAATGACAAGGGCATCAGATTGATACTTGCCCCAAGATCACACAAACATTTATCAAAGTTCATCTTTCCGATCGTGCATGGAATTGTGAACCGCGCCTGATCCTTCAAATTTTCGGGTAACCTCATCAAGCATCAGATCGCACTCTCTCCGTCAAGGCTACTATCTTAAACTCGTCTAATCTCCTCTTCCTTGACAATATACCCTTCATGAACTTTGCATAACTTGGCATTTGTTCCAATGCCTCGTCGAAAGGTATGTTGATCTGCGCCTTTTTAAATACCTCCAAGAATTTCTTTGACTGCTTATCTTCCTCTCTTATTATTCAATCTCTGGATATGATTTTTGAGGGTGAATTGGTGGTACTGAACTCATAGGCTTCTCAACTGACCTTGCTTTATCTTTCTCTTCATGCTGAACCTCAGAATTTTCCAGATTTTCTTTCTCAGCAGTTTCCTGGTTTACCACGTGTGGCCACGTGGCCTCCTTAGTACAATTGGGTGCGGGCACGCGACTTTCAGTGTCTGCAATATTTTTCCCAAACCACAATGTGATCGCTTGACACTGTTCCTTCCCGTCTCTTTGTGGATTTGTCTCTGTATTACTTGGCAATGAACCCTGGGGCCTGTTGTTAAGCATGCTTGCCATTTGCCCCATCTGAGTTTCTAAATTTTTAATAGCCACTGCTTGGCTTTTGATCATAACCTCAGTGTTTGCCATGTACTTCAACATCATCTCCTCCATTTCTGATTTCTTTTCTTGCTGAGGTGCAGATGGAGTATGATGTTGTTGTTGTTGAGAAAATCCCAGTGGAAACGGTGGTTTTGGTGTAAACTGTGGCTGAAATGGTTGTGGCTGAAATTATTGATTCGGCTGAAACTGATTCTGCTAATTCCCTTGGTTATTTGACCAACTGAAGTTTGGATGATTGCGATTGTTGGGGTTGTATATGTTCTGAAACTGTCCTTGGCCTTTCCTATAATTGCTCACATACTGTACTGACTCCGAGCTGATAGCACATTGATCCGTGGAGTGTGACCCCGCACAAATCTCACATACGAAGGCAACTGTTTTAGCTTTGCTCTCTGCCAATGTATCTATTTTCTTTGCCATAGCTGCCATCTATGCCGACAACTGCGTAATAGCATCCACTTCCAACAAACCTGCAACCTTGGGCTGTTGCATCCGAGATGTAGGATTCTGAAAGTCATTTGCAGCCATTGTTTCGATAAGGGTATAAGCCTCGTCATAGCTCTTGGCCCATAATGCCCCTCCTGCGACTGCATCTATAATAGGCCTCGACTGCCATCCCAATCCATTGTAAAACGTGTTGATCACCATCCAATCTGGCATACCATGGTGCGGACACTTCCGTAGCATCTCTTTGTATCTCTACCAGGCTTCGTATAAGGATTCACCCTGTTGTTGTTTGAACTGAGAGATCGCTGTCCTCATCTTCGCCGTCTTAGCCATTGGGAAAAATTTGGCTAAGAAATTTTGGTCTAAGTCCTCCCATGTAGTAATTGATCCAGCAGGCAAAGAATGCAGCCAACTCCTTACTTTATCCCTCAAAGAGAATGGAAACAACCTCAGTCTAATAGCATCCTCCGTCACCCCGTTGTATCTGAATGTATCACAAATCTCAATGAAACTCAACAGGTTTTTATTCGGATCATCCGTAGCAGCACCCCCAAATTGTACCGAATTCTGCACCATCTGAATAGTGCCCGGTTTAATCTCGAAAGTGTTTGCTGCTATTGCCGGTCTGACTATGCTAGACTGAAGGCCATTAATATTTGGTATGGAGTAGTCTCTTAGAGCCCGATGCTCTTCTCTTTGCTCAATTCTCTGTTCTTCTTCCATACTAGATGTAGTACTCTCTAACTGAGCTTACAAATTTCTCTGCACACTTGCTTTCCAACCTCTTCTGTTAATGTTACCCTGCGCTGGTGTCAATTCTGAGTTGGATGATCACGTGTGCATAAAAATCTACAAGTACCTGAAATAAAAAACAAAAACAAAAATAGAAATGAGATAAGATTAGATTTGTCTATGTCATACAATATAGCTTAAAACTGATGATGATTATTTAAATTTAAATGCCTTTCCCCAGCAACGGCGCCAAAATCTTGTTGCCTCTTTTTAAGTTCTAACAAAAGAGCTCTAACTCATGCAAGTATACATGTGTCAACAAGTAATACAGAGTAAATAGAGTATCGATCCCACAGAGAAAGTTGTCTAATTTAAACCACTATGCATCAATTAAATCCCTATATTTATATGCTTAAACTAATGATTATAATTGTGAGTTACTCTAATTGCAAATAACGACTAAAGCAAGAATAATAAGGTAATGAATCAAATCTGGAAATAATGGGATCCAAACTTCATTTAATACTTCATCTAATTACCACCATCATGCAAGATTGTTTACATATCACATAAAAGTAGCCAAGAGCACTAATATAGACATAGCCATTTTTCAATGTACTATGACCTACTTACACAGTATCCACATGCGACTGACACCATGTGTGACGCCCCCAAATTCGGGTATCTTCCAACCCGACATATGGTGCTCCACTGTACTAATATCCATAAAATCATTCCATTGAAATACAACAAAATGAATGTAATTACTATCTTCTTATTACAATCAAAGTATAATCCTTCCCAGGTTCATAAATCGGTTACATCGTTCTTTGTTCATAATGTATAATACATAAAAACTTACTAATCTATTACACAATGGCTAAGCATCCATCTAAGCTTTGCCCTTATCTCTTTTAGCATTCTCAGGACGTTCATCCTTAACTGCAGTTATATAATTCACGCAAGAAGTGAGCATGACAGCTCAACAAGTTTAATAAAGGATAACAGTAATACCACATTCATGAATTATATAATAATTCCTACATAACTGAACGATAGTTATGAAGTATCATGAAACAATAATACTTTAACAGTTCATAACATCAATTCCCAAAGTATAGAATAGATTAGGAATTCTGAACCGGTCGATAGACCATGAACAACAACTTTTAGTTTTCATACTTGAAAAGGATTTCACAGCACTAAGGCTGTTACATCCGCATTACTTATGAGCACTTCTAGGTGATCAGCCTATTGTACTCTATGTTAATCAACACTCATTCATTAAACGTATTTACATTTAATATTTTTGGCAAACTCGCGTGCCCATCGAATAATCAATGAAAAATAATTTTGTTTGTTCATAGAGAAACCTTACCTTTACGTCCGTACCAATTACTTGGCATAGGATAGCGTTAACATTTCTATATAGAAAGATATGAATCATAATCAATCTATATCTTACGAATAGTCTAGCCGAGTTAAAATCTGGCATCGACCCTTTCTTTAAAACCAGTCGTGCAATTCAGTTCAACGAATCACATAAAACTTGACTAACATGAAAGTCAGACAAGCGTTAAGAAAACTTACCTTTTAGCATCTTCAAATAACTTAATCGACTGACCACAGCCTTTACAAAATCTACATAATATATTCACATAGCACACTATAATTAGCTAACAAATAAATGCTCACATTGTTTTACCAACTTCTTTCTCTTCTATGTCTTAGTTAACTTAATATCATTAATAAAGTCAACTCAACTTATTACCCTTCGTCCCAACTTATTAACCAACTTACGTTATTAACCGAACTCTAACATTGTCAGCGAAGTACCAACGTTGTTTATTATTCATAACTTATTAACATACATTCAACTCCTAAGTTCAATACCATATTCCTTAGTATAGGTAGTATAGGAATAGCTTTAATACACTTATGAAGTGTACAAACATTACCCCTATAGGTCCCTAAACATTTGAAGTTCGAAACCTAAGTCACTATCCAAAGCCTTATACTACAATGTGCATGCACATGGCCTCTAAAGTACTAGATCAAGCGCCATGCTGCAGTGCAGCAGTGTGAGGCTTACATCTCGTGCATTTATGCACATGAGACTTAACTCTAACAAAGGTCTTTCATGACGCCATTTAGCAAAGGCCAATATTCGTTGTCAAGCGCACACAGCACATGGCATTTTACACTACGTCTAGCGCCGTGGAGCCAGACCTCAGTACCAGAATTTCAACAGTTTTTGAAAAACTTTGTGAAATTCCCGGGGTCATAACTTCTTCGTTACAAGCCTGATTTGGTCCATTCAAAAGCCTACACGTCATAAATGACATACTCTATGCGTTCATATAAGAATTCGACTCTTTCAAATCTGATAACTCAAAATTCACTATTGAGTTCATTTTCTAAGCGTTCGTAAACGTTAATGAGCGTTCAATGCTCGTTTTCTTCATTTTAAGTCGGAATCCGATGATTCTTGAACCCACAACTCTTAATTACCCTATCTCACGTGTTGACATTGAAAAACAACATTTTCAAGTCTCACGACATCTTTCGACCTCCAATCCGAAATTTCAACGTTTTCGACGTTTAACGTCTAATTCCGTGAAATTTGCCATAACTTCATTACTAATGTTCTCTAAGCCAAATCTCATAGAATACTCCATGGATTTCATATCTACATCCTAACCAAGCAAGATGCATATATTAACGTATTGATGGAGTTAATCGTTTAGAAATAATAGATCTCAACAAATAATATTTTCATGGTTTGAAACTATAACGACCCTATGATTCTAACGATCTCATGACTTATAAAGATTGAATCTATGGTAAGTCATCTTTAATCCACTATACAAGACATATACCACCCATTTTATGATCCTCCAAGATAAAAGAAAATCAAAAGAGATGGAAATGAAAGATAAGGATTATTACCTCAAGAACTCTTATGAAATCTCTTGAAAACTCTAAGTCAAAGCTTCGAAAGTGTATGATTTGTGTAGTCTAGCTCTCTTTCTCTCTCAAATAATCTAAGTTAGGCAATTAAAAAAATTCTCAAATGGCCAAATCTAGCTTCCTATTTATAGAAAATAGAATGGAGGGCATAATAGGCATTACACACAAACCTCCTTACTATTTACTCTTGGTCACCAAGTAAAATGCTTGGTAACCAAGCCTTATTCTTGGTTTGCACACCAAGGTTTTACCCATGGGTTATCCCATGGGTTGCCCCATGGGTTTTACCCATTCGGTGACCCACCAGTTCAGTTTTCATGAATTGGGCTTAACTAAATTAACATTGGGCCTTGACTTGGGCTTAACCCACTAATCATTTGGGCTTGTTCATTCAAACAATTGGACTAATTAATAATCCAACTCAAATGAATTAACATAAGGCTTAACTTAATTCTATAATACGAATCGTATTCTATAAATACAATTCACGTATTCTCTCCGTATACTACTCGTACAATAATCGTATTGTACTTCGTATTTACTTATCGTATTATACATAGATACTAATTAGTACCATAATTGTATAACACTTACTCTAACAATAACGAAAATCCCTCTACGAGTTTCATTTCCTTCTCAAAAATCAATATACTCAACCCTTAGGTTTTAAGTCCGCAGGCAAAAACTCCGTTTGCCATAAATGAAGTATTATCAGATATTTCATCTTATCTTGATATTCTATCATTGCTCGTTTCTCGGAATTTCAAAATAATTCCCCGAATAGAAATGAATGAATAGTGTTTTTACAGAAATTTCTCAGAAAACAAATATTTTCGTCTTGGAAATTCCAAACAATTAATTCTAGCACGTAGCCAGATTACTAACCACGTTAGCACATTATAGGTCATAAAACGACCTTCACATGGCTTACTCACATAATAAATCAATTAAATTCATTTAATTCACATAATCAAATAAAAATTTAATTGTCATAAAAATCTAATTTTCTCAAGCTACATTCTCTCCCCTTATAAAGATTCTCGTCCCTTAATCTTAGCTTATAATTACATAAACAAACGAGGAAAATTTTCCTTCATTTTACTCTCGAGTTCCCACGTTGCTTCTTCAGCATTGTGGTTTCTCCATAACACCTTCACTGAAGGTATTACCTTATTTCTTAATACTTGCTCCTTCCTATCAATAATTTGAATCGGAAGTTCCTCACATGATAAATCTTTCTCTATTTGGATAGATTCATACTCTATTACGTGTTTATAGTCCGGTTTATAAGGACGCAACATGGACACATGAAACACATTATGAATGCGTTCCATTACTGGAGGTAAGGCTACTTCATAAGCCACCTCTCCTACTCTTCTTAAAATCTCAAAAGGTCCTACAAACCTTGGACTTAACTTCCCTTTCTTTCCAAAATGTACCTTCCCCTTCCAAGGCGATACTTTCATAAAAACAAAAGATCCTACATTAAATTCTCTCTTTTCTCTGTGAGGATCCGCATACTTCTTCTGCCTATCTTGAGCAGCAACTAATCGAGTACGTATTAACTTCACCATGTCCGTCGTCTGCTGTACCATCTCAGGTCCCAACATCCGACATTCACCTACCTCATCCCAACACAATGGAGTTCGACACTTCCTTCCATACAATGCTTCGTAAGGCGGCATGCCTATACTAGCGTGAAAACTATTGTTGTACGAAAATTCCACCAACGGTAGATATTCGTCCCAACTCCCTTTGAAATCCATAACGCAAGATCTTAACATATCTTCAAGCGTTTAAATTGTCCGTTCACTCTGACCATCCGTCTGAGGATGATACGCCGTACTCAATCTTAACTGTGTTCCCATTTGCTCTTGCAAACTCCTCCAAAAGTTCGATGTGAATCGTGGATCATGATCTGACACAATCGAAACAGGTACTCCATGCCTAGATATAATTTCCTTGACATACAGCTTAGCTAACTGATCTAGGTTATACCTTACTCCTATTGGTAGAAAATGAGCCGATTTTGTCAATCGATCCACTATCACCCAAATAGCATCGTATCCTTTCCTTGTTATTGGAAGTCCCACCACAAAATTCATTGTGATATGCTCCCATTTCCACTCTAGAATTTCTAACGGTTGCAACAACCCGCTAGGTCGTTGGTGTTCAGCCTTAACTTTTTGACAAGTTAAGCACCTACTAACATATTCTGTTATCTCCCTCTTTATGTTCGACCACCAAAAGTTCTGACGAAGGTCTTGATACATCTTCGTACTACCGAGATGTATTGAGTACCTCGAACTATAAGCCTCCATCATTATTTCCTCCTTTAATTCAGGATCATTCGGAACCCAAATTCTTCTTTCAAAACGAAGTAATCCCTCCTTATCGAGGTTATATTTAACCTTCTCTTCATCTTCTACCCTCTTCTTCATCTGCTTGCATTCCTCGTTGCTCGATTGTACTCCCCTAACCCGTTCCACTATGGTCGGTTGGGTTTCCATGGAAAATAACATTTCCACTACCTCTTCCGGTAACTTAACTTCTAACTCCATTCTGGCCATCGCTATTATCAACTCATTCTGAGTTGTTAACATTGATATTTTCTCTCTACCCTTCCTACTTTGCGCATCGGCTACTACATTTGCCTTCCCCGGATGATATAAAATATCACAGTCATAATCTTTTATCAGCTCTAACCACCTTCTCTGTCTCATGTTCAACTCCTTCTGTGTGAAGATATATTTCAGACTTTTGTGGTCCGTGTATATTTCACACTTCTCACCATATAGATAATGCCTCCATATCTTCAAGGAAAAAACTACAGCTGCCAATTCCAGATCGTGAGTAGGATAGACCTTCTCATAATCCTTCAATTGACGTGACGCATACGCAATGACTTTGCCATGCTGCATGAGCACGCAACCCAGTCCTTTATGCGAAGCATCGCTATACACTACAAAATTCCCTGTATCGTATGGTAAAGACAATACAGGTGCCTCACTTAACCTCTTTTTCAACTCTTGAAAATTGTTATCACATTTTTCAGTCCACACATACTTCACCAACTTTCTTGTCAGATTTGTCAATGGAGTAGCTATTTTAGAAAAGTCCGGAATGAACCTTCTATAATATCCTGCTAACCCAAGAAAACTTCGAACCTCCGTTGGCATTTTCAGTTGCTCCCACTCATTAACTGCTTCTACTTTTGCTGGATCCACGGAAATGCCATCTTTATCAATAACATGTCCTAGAAACTGCACTCTCTCTAGCCAAAATTCACACTTTTTGTATTTCGCATAAACTTTTCTTTCCTTAGTGTTTCCAACACTATCCTTAAATGTTCTGTATGATCTTCTGACGTCTTAGAATAGACTAGAATATCATCAATGAACACTACAACGAAATTGTCCAAATATTGTTTGAACACTCTGTTCATCATATCTATAAATGCGGCTGGCGCATTAGTCAACCCTAATGACATCACCAGAAACTCGTAATGACCATAACGAGTTCTGAATGCCGTGTTAGGTACATCCTCCTTCCTCACCTTTAACTGATGATACCCCGTGCGCAAATCTATCTTAGAAAAATACTTTGCCCCTTTCAACTGATCAAATAGATCATCGATCCTGGGCAACGGGTATTTATTCTTAATCGTCAACTTGTTCAAATCTTGATAGTCGATACAAAGTCTTAATGACCCATCCTTTTTCTTGACAAATAACACCGGTGCTCCCTAAGGAGACACACTCGGTTGAATGTACTTCCTATCTAATAGTTCTTACAACTGAACCATTAACTCCTTCATCTCAACTGGCGCCATTCGATATGGTGCCCTTGAAATCGTGTCGCTTCTTTAAATGATCAATTACAAACTCGACTTTCCTGTCCGGTGGAATACCTGGTAACTCCTCCAGAAATACATCCGCGAACTCCTGCACTATAGGTATCTGGTCTAAGGATGTTCCCACTCTTTGGGTATCCACAACATGGCACAGATAACCTACACACCCTTTTCTCAACATCTTCCTAGTTTGTGTTATCGACAGACAACAAGAGTGTCTCGGTGATTTACTACCGAAGAACACCACATTGGTTTTCTTAGAAAGCCGAAGGTTTACACTTTTCCTATGACAATCTATTATCGCCTTATGGTTAACCAACCAATCCATATCAAGAATTACATCGAATTCTTTTAACCTTATCGGTACCAAATCTACCGATAACTTATTCCCTCTAATTTCTACGCAACAATCCTTATGAATATGTTCAATGGGGATTATCTCTTCATTTGCTACCTTAACGTCTAAAGTTATTGGTAACTTCTCAGGGATTAAACCTAATCGCTTGGCAAATTCACATGCTATAAAAGAACAAGTAGCACCCGAGTCAAATAGCATATAAGCATTTATCTTATCGACCTAATGATACTCGCACTACCACATCCGTTGATGCAACCGCATCTTGGATAGTCATATTAAACATACGAGCTGAGGGTCTACCCACTGATGGTGTTGGTCCAATAATGGCTAATTTACCACTACCAGAACCCTTATTTCCCTCTAAACCCTTTTCCGGGCAATTTCTCGCCATGTGGTCCAATGACCCACAGACAAAACACCCCTGGTTCTTCTTAGGGTTAGGACAGGTTGGGTGACAAATGCCCTCCCCTTACCTACGTTATAGCAGACTAATTTCCCCTTTAAGCAGACTCCCATGTGAGTCTTTCCGCATGTCTTACATGCTTCCGTCCTACGCTTAGGTTCTCCCTGCTTTACCCTAATATTCCCAGGGTTAAAACTCTTCCTCTTAGGCAAGTTGTCGCTTTCGCTGGAAACTTCAGCCTTACTCACTCCTTCTAACTTACTCTTGTTCTTCCACTCCTTGTGGTACTGAGACAATGCCTCACAACCACCTTCAGCTATAATCGCCTTTTTCAGAATGGTCCCGTACGAAGCACTCTGAAAAATTTATATTCTACTATAAAGCCGTGGTTTCAAGCCCCGCTTTCAAACTCTCTTGGCCTTCTCTCCTCTCTCTATCCATCCACCGGTGTGGAGAAAAACCTCGCCAATTCATTGAACTTGGCGGCATCTTTGGAATCATCATATCCCTCGCTTAAGTTCTAGGAACTTAATCTCCATCCTACCTGCGATGATGCTAGTAGGTAAATAGTTTTCGAAGAAGACCTTCTTAAACTATTCCTATGTAACAGCTTCGGTCCTAGCCCCACCCTGGTGAGCCTCCCACCAGTAGTTGGCTTCCCCCTTCATCATGTAAGTCGCAAAAGAAGTCTTCTGCGCCTCACCTACATTTGCTATCACAAACGCCTTCTCAATCTCTTTCACCCATGTTTGGGCCTCTAAAGGGTCCATCGTTCCTCGAAACTCAGTAGGACCCACACTCTTAAATTCCTTAAAGGTAGTTGTTCTTACTACCCCAGGAGCTACAGGAATCCCACCCCCAACTTGGTTAAATGCAGCCGTTAATAAATTAACGAAATCTTACATAGGGTTATTAGGACCCCCCGGATTCTCATTATGAGACTCGGCCTCTTGGTTACGTTGTCTCCTTCTTGGCGGCATAATTCTGATTAAATAAATAAAGTTTTGTAATTATCTATTTAACTACCTGGTTATTATTCTCAATCAACAACAACCATTCATACCACATCAAGCACATTAAATAAAAACTTCATTATATTAATATGCTTTCATAGTCAAAACTATTTACATCATGTTCCTTTAGCCAAAAGCTATTACATACTATCCCGCGATTGCCTTCAACAAAAATTGGGATTTACAAAAAGACTACCCTTTAGTTATACAAAAGAGGGTTTTACGTCACTACCATATAACCAAAAGATCTAACGATCTACTAACACTGTCGAACGACATTCTCATATTTCTGATTTACAAATATCAACACAATATCTTGACTAATGGTATGTCGAGTCTGCCCTGACTCAATAAAATAACAAGCAATTTTCAGCTTGAAATCCTCATGAGCGCACTCGTGGATGTATGACATCCTAGCTATCTTCTGGTCTTTTTCAACTAGTTTCTTTTGAAGCTCTAGGACCTCATCCTTATAGTCCCGTGCTTTATCTGTCATAAGCACTTTCTCGTCGTGCTCTGACTCAAAGTCTGCCTCTGTAGATTCCTTCACCTCATATAGGGCGGTTATCTCCTCATTCTGAGTTTCTATCACAGTGCGCAGATACACATTCCTATCCAACACAGCCAGATACAATGCTCGCATTGCATCCGGAGGTGTTGGCTCCTGAGTAAGTATCACCATATTAACCGATGTCACCTCCATTTCCTCCTCCACGTCCAGCATCTCATTAAGGTATGATGCTAAACCCATCGTCTCCTCGGAGTATTGCTCCTCAGAGATATATTCCTCAATGTCTGAGTCTTCTAGTACAACTAACGGTACCTCTGCCACTGGCATTGGTATAATCTCAACTTGGTTCACTGACTCTTCACTCACAAAGTGAATGTCTCTATACATCATGCTATCGATCGACATCTACAATAGTACATAACAAGTTGATTAGTACATAATACACAATAGTATAAGCACAAATCACATTTAATTTATTTAAGGTTACTTTTCATCTTTTAAATCTTTCAGTACTGTGTTTTCCCAATACTTTATTAATTCATTCAACGCGAATTTCTTTCTTCGGACTTTACCTTCCTTACGAGGTTATTAGCCTAAGGTTCTTCCCCTCTTAAGTTTTATAACCTAAGGCTCTGATACCAACCTGTGACGCCCCCAAATCCGGGTATATTCCAACCCGACATATGGTGCTCCACTGTTCAAATATCCATACAATCATTCCATTGAAATACAACAAAATGAATGTAATTACTATCTTCTTATTACAATCAAAGTATAATCCTTCCCAGGTTCATAAACCGGTTACATCGTTCATTGTTCATAATGTATAATACATAAAAACTTACTAATCTATTACACAATGGCTAAGCATCCATATAAGCTTTGCCCTTATCTCTTTTAGCATTCTCAGGATGTTCATCCTTAACTGCAGTTATATAATTCACGCAAGAAGTGAGCATGACAGCTCAACAAGTTTAATAAAGGATAATAGTAATACCACATTCGTGAATTATATAACAATTCCTACACAACTGAACGATAGTTATGAAGTATCATGAAACAATAATACTTTAACAATTCATAACATCAATTCCCAAAGTATAGAATAGATTAGGAATTCTGAACCGGTCAATAGACCATGAACAGTAACTTTCAGTTTTCATACTTGAAAAGGATTTCACAGCACTAAGGATGTTACATCCACATTACTTATGGGCACTTCTAGGTGATCAGCCTATTGTACTCTATGTTGATCAACACTCATTCATTAAATGTATTTACATTTAATATTTTTGGCAAACTCACGTACCCATCGAATAATCGATGAAAAATACTTTTGTTTGTTGATAGACAAACCTTACCTTCACGTCCGTACCAATTACTTGGCATAGGATATCGTTAACATTTCTATATAGAAAGATATGAATCATAATCAATCTATGTCTTAGGAATATTCTAGCCGAGTTAAAATCTGGCGTCGACCCTTTGTTTAAAACCAGTCATGCAATTCAGTTCAACGAATCACATAAAACTTGACTAACATGAAAGTCATACAAGCGTTAAGAAAACTTGCCTTTCAGCATCTTCAAATAACTTAATCGACTGACCACAGCCTTTACAGAATCTACATGATATATTCACATAGCACACTGTAATTAGCTAACAAATAAATGCTCACATTGTTTTACCAACTTATTTCTCTTCTATGTCTTAGTTAACTTAATATCATTAATAAAGTCAACTCGACTTATTACCCTTCGTCCCGGCTTATTAACCAACTTACGTTATTAACCAGACTCTAACATTGTCAGCGAAGTACCAACGTTGTTTATTATTCATAACTTATTAACATACATTCAACTCCTAAGTTCAATACCATATACCTTAGTATAGGTAGTATAGGAATAACTTTAATACACTTATGAAGTGTACAAACATTACCCCTATAGGTCCCTGAACATTTGAAGTTCGAAACCTAAGTTACTATCCAAAGCCTTATACTTACTGTTGCAAGCCATTCTATACCGAAAGTACTAGATTGGCATTTGCTGGCTCGCTTCCATTTAGCGATGCAGAAGACTTGGTCTCGGTCTTTGCGGCGTGAGACTTAACTTCTAACGGTGGCCAACTGCAAGTACTTTGCATTTACACTACGTGCGGCGCAGCAGATGCGGACCTCGATACTGCAATTTCAACAGTTTTGAAAAATTTTATGAAATTCCCGGGGTCATAACTTCTTCGTTATAAGCCTGATTTGGTCCGTTCAAAAGCCTACATGTCAGAAATGACATACTCTACGCGTTCATATAAGAATTCGATACTTTTGAATCCGATAACTCAAAATTCACTATTGAGTTCATTTTCTAAGCGTTCGTAAATGTTAATGAGCGTTCAATGCTCGTTTTCTTCGTTTTAAGTCAGAATCCGACGATTCTCGAACCCACAACTCTTAATTACCCTATTTCACGTGTTGACATTGAAAAACAACGTTTTCAAGTCTCACGACAACTTTTGACCTCCAATCCAGAATTTTAACGTTTTCGACGTTTAACGTCTAATTCCTTGAAATTCGCCATAACTTCGTTACTAATGTTCTCTAAGCCAAATCTCATAGAATACTCCATGGATTTCATATCTACATCCTAACCAAGCAAGATGCATATATTAACATATTGATGGAGTTCAATCATTTAGAAACAATCGATCTCAACAAACAATATTTTCATGGTTTGAAACTATAACGAACCCTATGATTCTTACGATCTCATGACTTATAGAGATTGAATCTCTGGTAAGTCCTCTTTAATCCACTATACAAGACATATACCACCCATTTTATGATCCTCCAAGATAAAAGAAAATCAAAAGAGATGGAAATGAAAGATAAGGATTATTACCTCAAGAACTCTTATGAAATCTCTTGAAAACTCTAAGTCAAAGCTTCGAAAGTGTATGCTTTGTGTAGTCTAGCTCTCTTTCTCTCTCAAATAATCTAAGTTAGGCAATTAAAAAACTCTCAAATGGCCAAACCTAGCTTCCTATTTATAGAAAATAGAATGGAGGGCATAATAGGCATTACACACAAACCTCCTTACTATTCACTCTTGGTCACCAAGTAAAATGCTTGGTAACCAAGCCTTATTCTTGGCTTGCACACCAAGGTGGCCAACCCACCCTTTCCATGGGTCATCCCATGGGTTGCCCCATGGGTTTTACCCATTCGGTGACCCACCGGTTCGGTTTTCATGAATTGGGCTTAACTAAATTAACATTGGGCATGACTTGGGCTTGTTCATTCAAATAATTGGAATAATTAATAATCCAACTCAAATGAATTAACATAAGACTTAACTTAATTCTATAATATGAATCGTATTCTATACATACAATTCACGTATTCTCTCTGTATACCACTCGTACAATAATTGTATTGTACTTCGTATTATACATAGATACTAAATAGTACCATAATTGTATAACACTCGCTCTAACAATAACGAAAATCCCTCTACGCGTTTCATTTCCTTCTCGAAAATCAATATACTCAACTCTTAGGTTTTAAGCCCGCAGGCAAAAACTCCGTTTGCCATAAATGAAATATTATCAGATATTTCATCTTATCTCGATATTCTATCATTACTCGTTTCTCGGAATTTCAAAATAATTCCCCGAACAGAAATGGATGAATAGTGTTTTTACGAAAATTTCTCAAAAAACAAATATTTTCATCTTGGAAATTCCAAACAATTAATTCTAGCACGTAGCCAGATTACTAGCCACATTAGCACATTCTAGGTCATAAAACGACCTTCACATGGCTTACTCACATAATAAATCAATTAAATTCATTTAATTCACATAATCAAATAAAAATTTAATTGCCATGTAATGCTGCTCATTCTTCTTTGTCATATCACCCTTCCTTCATCCATTCTCAGTTGCATATCTCCACTTGTTCCTCACGTCATGAATCCATTAGCCTTTTACCATCTAACACCCCCAAATTATGCCATATCATGCAATTTTTCCACCAAAAGAGTTCTCAGAATATGCAATGCAAAATGACATGAAATGCAACTAAAAACACACTAAAATGTACTTGAGATGGGCATAGTTCACGTGAATTGATATCCAATAAGTAGGTATAAAACCCACTTATCGCAGGGCTGCCTGACCTTCATTGAAATGTTCTTCAACGGTTAAAATCATCGGACCACCTCTGATGCTTCGCTGGGTTTAATTGTTAATGACTAATAATGTCAAGGTTGCTTGACCTACGTTGAAATGTTCTTCAATGGTTAACATGTATGCAATCCCGCTGGGGAGAAATTTTTGACAAAATGTATGGCTTTGATTGGAGATGAAACCCCAAGTTAATGGCATTGAACCTTTGTGAGGTATTGTCACAGTTAACTTTCAACAGCTATGATCATCGGCTTTGTAAACCCTATGTTCGGGCGAATACCAATGATTGATATGTAGACCCGTAGTTTGGTTTTTGAAAATTAGGATTTTAGGCTTTTCCGCATAGTAACGTAGCGTCTTTTTTCCTTATTTAACTTTTAAGCTTGTGGGACCTCCTTTGTAACTCAAATTTGATCTAGTCGGAGGGGGTGGGGACCACCCAGGATAGCCGCAGGTGGACCTGTGACATCCGCAAGTAGACCCACGACCATCCGTGGGTCTATTTTACGCACCTTTTCCTTTCACAAGTCATTTTCATTTTGAAACCGCACACAGAATGTGACACCCCCAAATTCAGACCACACTTGTCCCAAATTTGGGTGTCACATACTAACTTTAATAATAATTCAACATCTCACATAGCGGAATAATAGAATAAATTACATTGATATAACATAATTATTCTTGTCCCAAGGGTTCGTAACTTAAACACCTCTTACATAATTTAATCATAATTAAACACTGTATGAACATAACTGGTACATATTACAATACCATTTAACTTAAACCTAGCTTAATAAGTTTTTCTATTACCAAATAATAGTACATCACTAGCATCATATAAGTAACTATTCCAAAGCCTTCTCTTTACCCTTGTCCTTGCAAGAGGGTTCACCACGTTCTGCCTTCACTGAAAGTTTTATGGAAAGCAAGGATGAACAACAATTTTACCCAGCAAGTAATATAGTAAAGAGGGTAATCAATATTTTTTAAATTTCTCAAGGGCATATGATAGTTCAAGATAACAAGAAGTATCAATGATTAACAATAGTAATCGCTATGGACAACAATATTCAATAAATAAATCAATTCACGTTTTCAAAGCAATAGATACTGAGTAGTCACTAAGGACTATGAACTTATCCTAGAACTAACAGTAATAGACTGATAATTCTACAAAACGAGTACAACAGGTGATCAGCCTAAAGTACCCTATGTCATGCTTAGCATTTAGTCTTTCTCATGTGCGCACGTCTGTTCCCCGATAATATATAATTTCCCCTACTAAGATGGTTGTTCTTCTCAGTTATAAGAGTCCGCACCAAGTTAATTTAGTTTGGATAGCTTTCGATCAATTATCAATAGTCTACCTGAATCAATCGCTTAGATAGCTCTTTCATAATATATATGAATAGTTATCGTTCGAATTAAAGTTTAAAATTTCATTACGAAATATTGTTTCTTCAAAGTTCTACTTGTACGATCAATAATCGGACAAGTTTAATAATGCACAATAAAGAGTAAGGTTCGAGTACTTGCCTCAAGCGTAGTTTACCAAAGTAAAGCTTAATACCCTCTTTCAGATCTTAACATAAAATATTTAAACATATAGGATTTTCATTAGTTACATAAACTCATATATGTAAGTTCAAACATACACTTAAACATCCAACTTAGTTATAACTTCATACCTACTACATCACATATCCTACATCTTCATAGCACAAATCAGATTGTATAACACCACAAAGTCAAACAACGTATTTTTCAAATCATTGCATTATAGCTTGTAAACATTCTTTTGGACTTAACATTTGAAAGTTATAATTACTCATTAAACATTCAACTCTATCACCTAACATGCTTCTTAACACCTTACATAGCATATTGGTCATATAATACAAGTTAAAGTAACCATATAAGTATACTTCAAACTTCATATCACAAACAAAATACATAACTGACTACAGGATGGATGGCGCAGTGCATACATGCCTAAAGCTTAGGGAATACAGCACTTAGCCTTTTCCCTGCCGGACTAGGGTTGAGCTTCTGCTCTCCTGGTTTTAGTCCAAACTTTAGCACACTTAGACACTTACACTTCTCATGCATACTTGCTAGAAGTATTTACATAAGTATATGGCCGTTCTACGTTCACTTTTACATATCACGGTCTTAGTTAAGAATTTTCACAAAATCAAGGCCAGATAGGGTCATGTAATCATCATGTGTACTAACTAGCCTTATGCTCACATAAAGATATTACATAACCTGTTAATACATATGCTCATAGTGTTCATATCATTTATTCATAGCTAGCATTGATATCACTTAAAAAAAACATACTTAACTCATGCTTGGTCTACTATCCTTATAAGAACCATGTTTAGAGATATAATGAATGTAAACATGTTATTTTAGATTCTCAGACTTAACTACTTATACTAATGCAATCGGTTTGAAAACATATTCAAGTTTTCCTTTGAAATCATTTTAAACTTAAATGATGCAATTCAACACATACAAGACAACTTTAAAGCTCTTATCATATGTAGTTAAGTACGTTAACATCTTCACGAGATCAGAATGTATATCATGTAGTATTCATGCATATTTACTTTAGCATATCAAGCGTTTCCTTTAAAACATTTTCTAACACAAAGATAACACGTTTGATCATGACAAAGACACTATAAACACCATATCATGCTTATTTATATCTGAAATCAATCATGTGTATAACATACTAAGTTCAGAACTTGTAGATCATGTACTACTTTAAAGTTTGTTTTTAAACTTTAAGTTTTTATTACAAATCTCTCACTAACTCATGTTGATTACTTCATAATACATAAGAAAGCTTTATATCTCATGTTATACCCCTTTTTAGGTATATATTAAAGTCATAACACCAATTTCACAACACAACATAACAGAAATTAGTATCTGATTTTGGGTACTGCAGTAATTGCAACGTTGCACCCTAGTATAAATGAAGCGGCAATTGCGCCATTACTTGGAAACAAGAGCGATGTGAGACTACTGCTTTGTAGAGCCTTACTCCACTTGATTCATTTCGATTTAAACTTATTCCAATCCATCATTAAAGGTTTCATGAATGTAAACATACTTCATAAACACATTATAGTATGTTTAATTCATATCAATTGACGGAGAATTTTAAGAATTTTCAAGAACTTGGCAAAACCCAATTAAGTACAAAAGTTGAGATTTTTATACCTCTTGGAGCTTAATAAATTTAGTTTCTTCCTTCTGAGTTTGATAGCCTCTTCTTTGAACCACTACTCACTCACTCTCAAGTTATCAGTGTTTCAATAACCAAAACAAAGCAACATAAACTAAAAATGGTCTGCTATTTATAAAGGAAACTTGGACTGGGCATTTGCATTACACTAGGGATGGAGTCCATGGTGTAATGGAAGGAAACATTGGTACATTAAGGGTAGTTAAACTACCCAGTACTAGTTGTGATGCCCCCAAAATAGGTATACATCACCCATCTTAAATCGCCAAATACATGGTACAAAAATACAAATACAACTTAATAATACAACTGTCGTGTAAAATACGACAAAACATAAATTGAGAGTTCTAATAAGAATATTGTCATCTAGACAATATCCACACTCAATGTAGTCCTCATTACATTTATTGTCACACTATTTAACAGAATAGTGAGGACTACTAATGCTATCATCTGGACCATCACTTCGTTCTCCGACTCGTCCCAGCTATATTCTCAATTCCTAAAGAGAATAGTAAAAGAAAGGGCAAGCTCAACTAGCCCAGTAAGAAATATTATGACTAAGATAATGCAGAATAAATTATCATTAGTCTTTAACAATGTTAAACTGATAAAATACAATAGACATCAAGTTTAATTGCAGCAGAACAAGCAATCCATTAGAAGAGTCAAGTAGAGAATAAAAACTACTATCTTCTATGGTTTAAAATGTTTTCGTTCGATTTTATCATATTTGAGACTCGACAATAAATAAAACACATCATCTAATCATCCTTGTACTACGGGCCAAGGATATTCATTAAATCATCTATGGTCATGACTATACCGAACAATCCCTGGTAATAATCATACCAAAAACTGTCCATCAATGCATTACAGGCCCCTGAGGACTTTTACCATATCATTTATAACATTACAGGTCATGATTATACCGAATGATCCCTGGTCATAATCATACTAAGTCCATCTATGCACGTAAGCCAAAGATGACTTTCATTAGAATATAAGCATGATGATGATGACAATGACATAATAATTCAATAAAACAAGTTCAAGAATTAATTTATCCAGGAACCAACAACGTCTAAATTGTCAACATGATACTGCTTTGTGGAGAAAAATTCAAGAATGCTCAGAAGAATATTTTCATGAAACGATACTGGATGAAACGCAAATATCTAGGATATTCTACTAATTTCATGGAGTACAGAAGCCAAAAATTTAACCAACTGAGTATAATAGAATATATGAAACTGCAAATGGATTTTTGCCCGCCATGCGGTAATCCACGTATACAGATCATTTCCACAATTTAATAAGGAATGAGTACAAAGGATCATTCACCATGCATGTGGTAATCCACATGAGACAAGTTATTCCAATGAATAATAAAGAATGGAATAACGTAAGGATTCACCATGCGTGCGATAGATCGCATGCATGTGTTATTCCCAATGAATAATAAAGAATGGAACCAGTCATGCGTAAGCAGATAGACATGATATTCCGACAGAATAATAAATAATGGAACCAGGTCATGCGTAAACGCATTGCATACGATGATATTCCGGCGAAATAATAAAAACGGAACCGAGTCGGGCGAAATTATGACCGACAGGATATTCTAACAGAATAATAAAAAATGGAATAACAACAGAATTTCACCATGTATGCGGTACTTTGCATAAACATGTTATTCCAACATAATAATAAAGAATGGAATAACAGAAGAATTTCACCATGTATACGGTAGTCCGCGTATACAGATTATTCTAACAGAATAATAAGGAATGGATTAACAATAGCTCTCTTCATGAATACGAAAAAAATAATACCCCTTACCTTAGAAGAAACTGGATATTGGAAAAGTGAGGTAGCAGACTTCTTTTCTTCTTTCTCTCTATAATTTCTCTCTTTAGAGTTTCAGTGAATTCGTAAGAAATAATGAAGGAATGAGCTTCTATTTATAGAAGAACTGAAAGTGGCTCTTGGTCTTAACGAATGGTCAAAATGACTCTTGGTTATATTAAAGAGACAACTACTATTTACGAAGGGGCAATTAACTCTTGGAACACCGAAGAGACAAGTAACTCTTGGAAAACTGAAGGGACAAATAACTCTTGGAAAACTGAAGGGACAAATAACTCTTGGAAAACTAAAAGGGCAAGTTACTATTAAAACTTTAAACCAACGATCCATATTGATTTACTATTATAATTTCAACCAATGGTCTGAAAAAATTAGCACATCTCCTCATGGAATATTATTGTACTAAAAAATGATTTGGACCGAAAAGAAATATATTTTTTGAGTGAATAGTACCCCGTGAATAGTACTTTAGGAATAGTAACCCCGTGAATAGTACTCCGACACGAAAAGTATCCCAAATACCTGAGTGAATAATATTAGAGTGAATAGTAATCGGGTGAATAGTAATTCATGAATAGTACTCTGACACAAAAAGTTCCCCGAATACCCGATTGAACAATATAACCTCATGACATCAATTATTATCGAAATAAATGTTGATTTCCACTAACACAAATAATTTCAACACAATGAAACTATCAAATTCATCTATAATCAACACGAACTTATTCATCATTAATATTATAGCTCACAATATTTAACAACTAGGTCATTCCATGGAAAGAGGGGGTTTTCCAATAAGGATTTCTCCCTATTGGCGAGCAAGTAGGTGACCAAACCTCTCCTTGACAGAACTTCTAGACATTGTAAATATTATAATTTAATAATATGAACAATTTTGTCGTCTCAATTATTGATTTAATAATATATCATATTATGCAGATGATATTGTGACAATAATCGAATCAATAATATGAGAGATATGATGCAACAATTACTGTAGCAATAATTGAGTATAACTGAGTGACTTCTTATGTAAGCATCAATAACCAATACTGTGTGCTACTATGCAACCACGCGTATTACTGTACTTTTACTACCGGGTAGTTCAACAGTTTTAACGGTAACACTTCCGCCGTTATTTTTATAAAAAGATAATTCTGTAATTTTCTTACTACAACAATACTTCCATTGTGGGGTCCACCAATGATTGTGCCTTCGTACGAATATTTCCTGTTAAAACGAATATTCCCCGACCAATCTAATATTATATAACCACTTGCTTACTTTGCAAATTTTGTAAATATTACCCACAACTATAACATTATATCATATCCACACCATAATATTCAAAAATATATTTCGAGAGAAATTAATCTTTATTCATAAAAGTTGGGGTCTTACAACCTCCCCTTCTTATGAAATTTCATCCTCGAAATTAGGGTACGTATTTGGTATATCGAAGAGGTGAGGATATCTTGACTTCATCTCAGATTCTAACTCCCAGGTCATTTCTTCCACATCGTGGTTTCTCCACAAAACTTTGACTTGAGGTATAACCTTGAAGCGTAGAATATGATCCTTCTTATCCAAGATTTTAACAGGTAACTCTTCATACGTTAAATCTTCCTCTATCTCGTCCGGTTCTAATTCAATAATTTGGTTCGGGTCTTTCACATATTTACGTAACATAGATATGTGAAAAACATTATGGACACGAGACATACTTAGCGGTAAGGTGAGTCTATAGGCCACAGTTCCTACTCGATCGAGAATTAAAAATTGGCCAATGAATCGAGGATTGAGCTTTCCTCTCTTTCCAAATCTTGTAACTCCTTTCCATGGAGCAACACGTAACAACACATGATCTCCAATATCGAATTCCACGTCTTTTCGATGAAGATCAACATAACTCTTTTGTCGATCTTGTGAGGTTTTTATACGTTGTCGGGTCATTTAAATCTTTTCTGTAGTCATATGTACCAACTCCGGTCCCAATAACGTTGCTTCACCCACCTCATCCCAGCATATTGGAGAACGAAACTTTCTTCCATACGACGCCTCAAATGGAGCCATGCCAATACTTTCTTGATAACTGTTGTTGTAGGAAAACTCCACCAATGGTAAGAACTTGTCCCAACTCCCCTTGAAGTCAAGGACACAGAGTCTTAATAAATCTTCAAGAGTTTGAATTGTCCTTTCCGACTGCCCATCCATTTGAGGATGATATGCCGAACTAAATCGTAAATCTGTGCCCATAGCTTTTTGCAAACTAATCCAAAATCTAGAAGTGAATCTTGGGTCTCGATCAGAAAATATGGATATTGGCATACCATGCAATCTTACAATCTCGTTTATGTACATACTAGCAAGACGTTCAAGTGTATAAATTTCTCGTATCGGTAAAAAATGAGCAGACTTGGTCAATCTATCAACAATGATCCAAATCGCATCTATGCCTTGAGAAACCTTGGGAAGACCAGTAACGAAATCCATGTTAATGTGCTCCCACTTCCATTCTAGAATTCTAAGTGGTTGCAATGGACCTTTTGACACTTGATGCTCCGCCTAGACTCATTGAAAAGTTAGACACCTTGAGATAAACCCCGCTATCTCTATCTTCATATTGCTCCACCAAAATGTATGTCGAAGATCACGATACATTTTGGTACTCCCAGGATGGATTGAAAACAGTGTGTTGTGCGCCTCCATCATGATTTTATACTTCAAGTCAGAATCGTTAGGAACACAAAGTCTGGAGTTGACTCGAAGTATTCCTTCTTCATCGATTCTTGCTTCTGGCATAGCACCTTCTTGCACTTTCTTCCTCGTACGCATCAGCTCTAAGTCTGTAGCTTGAGCATCTTTAACTTTATCGATTAAAGTCGGTTCTATTCGTATATTCGCCATCATCACATGGGTCCCTGAAGTCTTTAACTCTATCTCCATCCTTTGTAAGTCATACAAAATGGGCCTTTATATTGACAATATCGCACTTCACTTCGCATATGATCTTCTACTCAATAAATAAATTACTACGTTAAGCTTTTCCAGGATGATATTGAATGGTATGATTGTAATATTCAACAGCTCGAGCCAACGTCTTTGGCACATTATACGTTCATTTTGGTTGAAGAAATATTTAAGGGTTTTAGAAATGGGTTTTGTACTTGGGTCAATACAAAATTCGATTTCACGCTCTAGGGGTAGGCTAAGAAATCTTCAAGAATACGTCAGGAAATTTATTAACAATAGAAATATCATTCAAAACTGTGACTCTCATCCAAGACTTGGATAGCACATGAAATGAAGGTTTCTCCTAATGGAGTTTCAACTGATAAGTCAAAGTCTAATTTCTCCAGAGTCAAATTTAAACGTTGAGCGCAAGCAAGAGAGATAAAAGAATGGGTAGAACCGGTATCTAATAAGGTATAGACTTCGCAAGAATTTATAATTAACTAACCCGTGTTAACTTTGTTCGGGTTACTCGCTTTTTGAGAAGTCACAAAAAATGCTCTTCCTGAAACCACCGACTTTGTTTTGTTCGTATCCGCCTTTGGTGCCACCGTCCCAGCTGGACTTGATTTCGCTATAGGATAAAATCGAGCTATGTGACCATCTTTTCCATAACTAAAACATACCTTGGATGGCTGTGAATAGTTTGGACTTATGTGTCCCCCCTCTCCGCATCTATAGCATCTAATTGGCGGTCGTTCTCCTCCCCTAGAATTTGTTGCTGCTGCTGACGTCTTCCCATCATCGTTAAATATTCTCTTCTTGAATTTTCCACTTCTATTATCTTGGCCATGATTACCACCGAAGTGGTTACCATTCTTGGCATGATAATTTCCTCCACGATGGTTATCGTTGTTCCGATGGCCGTTGCCACCGGTAAGATTATTATCGTGTTGTTGGTCATCGCCTTTTGGTTGTGCTGACTTATTATCGCACTCCAATAACTGAGCCCTATTCACAACATTTGAATATAAACAAAGTTTGTGAGAAATGAGGTATTGACGTATATCGGGTTTCAAACCTCTTAGAAACATTCGAGTCATTCGCTCCTCATTATCAACCAAATGGGATGCAAATCGGGATAACTCCGCAAATTTAACACTGTCACAAAACAAGGGTTAATTAACATATCACATATTATCCCTATACTCTAACCGACCAATTAAATACCAAATAAACTTAGGTAGCTTATACTAGCGAAGGAATTCCCCGTCTCTCCCTTCCTAGTTCTTATCTCACATCTCAGCCAGGGATTATATCCCTAAGCTTTGACACCAACTGTGACGCCCCCAAAATAGGTATACATCACCCATCTTGAGTCACCAAAAACATGGTATAAAAATACAAATACAATTTAATAATACAACTATCGTGTAAAATATGAAAAAACATAAACTGAGAGTTCTAATAAGAATATTGTCATCTAGACAATATCCACACTCAATGGAGTCCTCATTACATTTATTGTCACACTATTTAACAAAATAGTGAGGACTAATAATGCTATCATCTAGACCATCACTCCATTCCCTGACTCGTCCCAGCTATATTCTTATTTCCTGAAGAGAACAGTGAAAGAAAGGGTGAGCTCAACTAGTTCAGTAAGAAATATTATGACTAAGATAATGTAGAATAAATTATCATTAGTCTTTAATAATGTTAAAATGATAAAATATAATAGACATCAAGTTTAACTGCAGCGGAACAAGCAATCCATTAGAAGAGTCAAGTAGAGAATAAAATCTACTATCTTCTATGGTTTAAAATGTTTTCATCAATTTTTATCATTTGAGACTCGACAATAAATAAAACACATAATCTAATCATCCCTGTACTATGGGCCAATGATATTCATTAAATCATCAATGGTCATGACTATACCGAACAATCCCTGGTCATAATCATACCAAAAACTGTCCATCAATGCATTACAGGCCATTAAGGACTTTTACCATATCATTTATAACATTACAGGTCATGATTATACTGAATGATCCCTGGTCATAATCATACTATGTCCATCTATGCACGTAAGCCAAAGATGACTTTCATTACAATATAAGCATGAGGATGATGACAATGACATAATAATTCAATAAAACAAGTTCAAAAATTAATTTATCCAGGAACCAATAACGTCCAAATTATCAACATGATACTGCTTTGTGGAGAAAAATTCAAGAATGCTCAGAAGAATATTTTCATGAAAAGAAATTGGATGAAGCGCAAATATCTAGGATATTCTACTAATTTCATGGAGTACAGCAGCCAAAACTTTAACCAACTGAGTATAATAGAATATATGAAACTGCAAATGGATTTTTGCCCGCCATGCAGTAATCCACGTATACAGATCATTTCCACAATTTAATAAGGAATGAATACAAAGGATCATTCACCATGCATGTGGTAATCCACATAGACAGGTTATTCCAATAGAATAATAAAGAATGGAATAACAGAAGGATTCACCATGCGTGTGATAGACTACACAGACAGGTTATTCCCAACAGAATAATAAAGAATGGAACCAGGTCATGCGTAAATAGTCAGACAGGATATTCCGACAGAATAATAAATAATGGAACCAGGTCATGCTTAAACGCATGCATGTGGATATTCCAACGAGAATAATAAAGAACGGAACCGAGTCGAGCAAAATTACACCAATGTGGATATTCCAATAGAATAATAAAGAATGGAATAACAACATAATTTCACCATGTATGCGGTACTTTGCATAGACATGTTATTCCAACATATTAATAAAGAATGGAATAACAGAAGAATTTTACCATGTATACTGTGAGTCTCACAGATATTGATTATTCCAATGAGAATAATAAGGAATGGAATAACAATAGCTCTCTTCATGAATACGAAAGAAATAATACCCCTTACCTTAGAAGAAACTGGATATTGGAAAAGTGAGGTAGCAGACTTCTTTTCTTCTTTCTCTCTATAATTTCTCTCCCTAGAGTTTCAGTGAATTCGTAAGAAATAATGAAGGAATGAGCTTCTATTTATAGAAGAACTGAAAGTGGCTCTTGGTCTTAACGAAGGGTCAAAATGACTCTTGGTAATATTGAAGAGACAACTACTATTTGCGAAGAGGCAATTAACTCTTGGAACACCGAAGAGACAAGTAACTCTTGGAAAACTAAAGGGACAAATAACTCTTGGAAAATTGAAGGGATAAATAACTCTAGGAAAATCGAAAGGACAAGTTACAATTAAAACTTTAAACCAACAATCCATATTGATTTACTATTATAATTTCAACCAATGGTCTGAAAAATTAGCACATCTCCTCATGGAATAATATTGTACCCAAAAATGATTTGGACCGAAAAGAAATATATTTTTCTGGTGAATTGTACTCCGTGAATAGTACTTCGGGAATAGTAACCTCGTGAATAGTACTCCGACATGAAAAGTATCCCAAATACCCGAGTGAATAATACTAGAGTGAATAGTAATCGGGTGAATAGTAACTCATGAATAGTACTCTGACACAAAAAGTGCCCCGAATACCCGATTGAACAATATAACCTCCAGACATCAATTATTATCGAAATAAATGTCGATTTCCACTAACACAAATAAATTCAACACAATGGAACTATCAAATTCATCTATAATCAACACGAACTTATTTATCATTAATATTATAACTCACAATATTTAACAACCAGGTCATTCCCAGGAAAGAGAGGGCTTTCCAATAAGGATTTCTCCCTATTGGCACACAATTAGGTGACCAAACCTCTCATTGACAGAACTTCTAGACATTGTAAATATTACAATTTAATAATTTGAACAATTTTGTCGTCTCAATTATTGATTTAATAATATATCATATTATGCAGATGATACTGTGACAATAATCGAATCAATAATATGAGAGATATGATGCAGCAATTACTGTAGCAATAATTTAGTATAACTGAGTGACTTCTTACGTAAGCATCAATAACCAATACCGTGTGCTACTATGCAACCACGCGTATTACTGTACTTTTACTAACGGGTAGTTCAATAGTTTTAACGGTAACACTTCCGCCGTTATTTTTATAAAAAGATAATTCTGTCGTTTTCTTACTACGACAATACTTCCGGTGTGGGGTCCATCAATGATTGTGTCGTCGTACGAATATTCCTTGTTAAAACGAATATTCCCCGACCAATCGAATATTATATAACCACTTGCATGTACATTAATTCACATAATTTAACATTAAAAACATGTGTGGACTTAATTCAATTAATCACTAATAATTTAATATCTCCTTTTTACTATTAATCACCCATTGGTATAGAAATAAATATTTTAATAATACATCTTTATTTACTCCCATACTTTAGAGTATACATTTATTTGTCTCATCACATAGATTGAGATAACAAAACTTATTTAAATCAACTTTATGATTTAATTACTTTTACTATAAATTCTTGTATATCATTAATCCTAATTAAATGTCACACTCCATTAAGTTTTAAGCAATAGATAATCATATATTACTATTGTCCACATTTTCCATATTACATATAGTAACATGAAATACTATTTAATGATAATATTCATATTAATATTAATGGTAATTGATACATTATTCTTCTTAATGACGTCAATACACCATCTTTATAACCCAAACATGTTGTAGAATCATTTTTCCAAGTCATACATCCGGCGCAGCTGCGCTAGTTTTTAGTAGTTGCACCACTTTGAAAATTTTTCTAACTACTCGTCTTATTACATATCAATATTTATTTTCAAATAAATACTCATTTTCTCATTATATTGAAATAATTATTTTTTCATGAAATTCTCGGTTCTTTCGTCCCCCCCTTATAAAAATTCTGTCCTTGGAATTGTACAAGGTTACACAAATAAATGAGGATAATCCCTCCACATCTTATCTTCTAATTCCCACGTGGCCTCCTCGATGTCGTGGTTTCGCCAAAGTACTTTTACAGAAGAGATAATGTTATTCCTTAATGTTTTCTCTTTCTTATCTAATATTTGGACATGAATTTCTTTATATGGTATATTCTTTTCTACTTGGATGGGCTCGTAAGAAATCACGTGTTTGTAGTTAGGCTTGTATGGCCACAACACGGAGATGTGAAATACGTTATGGATGTGTTCCAACTCAGGTCGTAATACAACTTGGTACGCCACTTCGCCCACTCTCTTCAGTGTCTCAAATGGTCCTATGAATCGCAGACTCAATTTTCCCTTCTTGCCAAATAGTATTTTTCCTTTCTAGGGATAAACTTTTAAGAAGACGTGACTTCCAACTTCAAAGTCACGGTCCTGATGATGCAAGTTTACATACTTCTTCTGGCGATCTTGTGTAGCTACTAGTCGAGCTCTTATTAATGTCACCACATCTGCGGTTTGTTAAACTAATTTCGGCCCTAATATCTTTCGCTCTCCAACTTTATCCCAACACAACGGTATTCTACACTTTCTCCCGTAAAGAGCTTCGTACGGTGGCATGCCTATACTCGCATGGTAGCTATTGTTATAAGCGAATTCCACTTAGGGTAAGTGATCATCCCAACTTCCCTTAAAGTCCATCGTGCAAGTTCTAAGCATGTCCTCTAGCGTTTGTATCGTTTGCTCACTCTGCCCGTCTGTCTATGGATGATAAGCGATACTTAACCTCAATTGTGTTCCCATCCCTTCTTGCAAGCTCTTCTAGAATTTTGACGTGAAGAGCAGATCTTGGTCAGAAACAATCGATATTGGCACTCTATGTCGTGAAAAAATTTCCTTTAGGTACAGATTTGCTAACTGATTCAAACTATATCAGATCTTGATTGGTAGAAAATGAGCCGTCTTCGTTAGTCGATCCACGATAACCCAAATGGTGTCAAAACCTTTCTGTGTAATTGGAAGTCCTACCACGAAATATGTATGACCCCAACTTTTATGAATAAAGAATAATTTTTTTTCGAAATATATTTTTGAATATTATAGTGTGGATATGATATATTGTTATAGTTGTGGGTAATATTTACAAATTTTACAAAGTAAGCAAGTTGTTATAAAATATTCGATTGGTCGGGGAATTTTTATTTTAACACGGAATATTCGTATGACGACACAATCATTTGTGGACCCCACAATGAAAGTTTTGTCGTAGTTAGAAAACGACAGAAATATCTTTTTATAAAAATAACGGCTAAAGTTTTACCGTTAAACTGTTGAACTACCCGGTGGTAAAAGTACAATAATACGGTGGTTGCATAGTAGCACATGGTATTGATTATTGATGCTTATGTGAGAAGTCACTCAGTTATACTCAATTATTGCTACAGTAATTGCTGCATAATATCTCTCATATTATTGATTCAATTATTGTCACAATATTATCTGCATAATATTTTATATTATTAAATCAATAATTGAGACGACAAAGTTATTGTAATATCCCGAGTGTTTATGAGTTGAGTATATGATAACGATCCTTAGAGAAGGAAATAAATGGGTTAACGAATATGTAATACTCAAATATAATTGAGTCTAAGTAAAGGTTATGAAATAAAACTTACAAAAATTTATTATGAAGAATGGTTTTAGTGGTAATAAATAAAACCTATATTAAGGTAATGTGTTGAAGATATTGAACGATAAATTTTGAAAAGAGATTTGGTGAAAACCGAGTAAGGGAGGTTTCGTTGATTCCGAGGACGGAATCCTTATAAGGAGGGAAAGATGTGACAACTCAAATTTTTATAAATTATTAAAATAGGAATTTAATAATTAAAATTCTTATTATGAGATGTTTTGAGTTTGAGCATGTATATATACATGCTATATATATTGTGAAATATACGATCTGATATGAAGAGAAATATGCAGTCATATATTGTGAAAGTGAGGTTTGATAGTTAAATTACTATTGAAGAAATTAAATGAATTTTATAGTTTATTTTAAATATTTATTGAATTAAATAAATATTTTAAATAATTTATTTATTGAGAAAATAAATAATTTATGAAATTGTGGTATAATAATTTAGTTACATGTGTATGATAATTAAATTAAAGCAAAGGTAAATTTTATTCTTTGAAGATTTAATTTAATTAAATTAAATGAGTTGCTTAATATTAAAGAAAATAAGTAATTAAATAAAGTGATGTTTAAGTCTAATTTATTAATTAAATTAGATATACAATTATTTATTAATCATCAGAATAATTATAATAAAAATTATAATTATTATAATTATTATAATGGTAAGCGATTTAAGTTGGTGGCATGTGTGACAAATAAAAACTATATGATACAATATTATTAAAATAATTTAGTTTGGGGAATAAGGAGGTAGCCAAATAAGGCCTCGGGCCTTTGGCTTATTTAACTGATGCCTTTTGTTTTTTTTAACTGAAAGAGTACGTGGGAGGTGAGGCCATATCAGTTTATGTTTTCACGCGTCTTATTTTTCTAAGGCTTAAGAGCAGAGTATTGAGAGAGTGTTGGAGAAAGCAAGAGAAAAACACAGTGAAAGAGAGAATTCTTTGAGATTGTCTAGAGGTAGGAGAGGAATTCTAAGCCTTGACATCATCTCTTGCTAGCAAACAATCAAAGGAATAAGGTATAACCCTAATTTTAACTTTATTTTTGGAATTTCTATTGATAATTAGGTTGGATTGATATAAATACTTGTATATAAGGTTTATAATTTGTTAATCATCGTTTGTGAGTGCTATTTGATGATCAAATTTGTGAGAATTGGTTGTAGTAGAAGATTTCAAATAATAGTGTTTATGTTATAGAATATGGCTTAGAAAGTAAAAAATTTCATGGTCAATACTTGTTATAATCTGTAAATTGATGTTGGATTATGTTAGTATGTTAAGAAACGAAAACGACGTAGTTTAAATCGTGTTAATTGGTTAAGAAATGAAGCCGTGGCGATCGAATTCGCTAAATGTGTTTAAAACATGAAAATAGATTATAAACATGTTTTTGGGTCAAATTTTAGGTTGGTTAATGTTTTTATAAATTGTGAGAATTCTATTATGTTGTAGTTCTATGAATTACGAATCCATAGAATTGAAAATGGACTAATTTGGATGTGTATAACTCAAGTTATGAAGATTAGTAGGAGAAAAAGGGTCAAAAATTGCATGAACAGTAACCTTCAGGTCCCGTTTCTACTAACGGGCGCAGCTGCGCTATTCCCTAAGTTATTTGGGGCGCAGCTGCCCTGTAGGGCGCAGCTGCACTGTGCCCAAGGCTTAATTGAGCGCAGCTGCGCCCAAAGTATGTCAGGTGTGACTGCTTTGACATGTTTTAGTAAAATAAGCATAACGTTTTCATACGAACTCCGATTGAGGTGATTCAAGATGATCCGGAACGAGAATGAATATAACTATAACTTTTACTCCTTAAGTTTTTCAATTTGAGGTTGGAAACAGTAGTCAAAATGGTCATCTTTGTGACTGATGCGTATTCGGAAGCAATCGGAGGGCGTCGTCGGACATGCACATACACAAGTGTAGTGATGTCGATGATAATAGATGTTGTTCTAAGTTATAGAACATGAATATTATGTTGTTTAAAATTAATAAATAATATATTAGATAAGTTGAATATGAATACTAAGCACACACAAGAGATACAAATTGGGCGTGTGACGAATAAACGTCGAAACGCCGTGATAAGTGATAATGAACGTAAAAAGTTTTATAAGTCAAATGAAATGAATATTATAAGATATTAAATAGTGTTAATATAAAACCAATAAGTAGTCCTAGCAAGACTTAAACACTTGAATGAACTTCAAATATGAAATATAGTGAGATATAAGTCGAAAGTTAACACAATCAAATTGAACATTGTGTATATATAATTGGAAGGGTTATGAGATGTAGAGTAAAGTTTACATTACAACTACTATGCATTGCTATATGACTAATAGATGATGTGCATGATTATATAATTGTGTAGGGCACGTGAAGTGCAGATAACTGTAAGCTGTTAAACTGTTATTAGTAAACAACGATCAAGGCAAGTCTTTCAGTTCCTATTTGATATGTGAATTTGATTGTTTTAAATCTTTATTGCAAAGAGCATGATGTGTTATATATATGTTGAATGTATAAAATGTTAAAGTCAACTTATGACTACGTTGATTGAGTAAAGCATGCTGATTGAGTAAGGAACTCAATCTTTATAAAGATCCTTAGAGAAGGAAATGAATGGGTTAACGAATATGTAATACTCAAATATAATTGAGTCTAAGTAAAGGTTATGAAATAAAACTTACAAAAATTTATTATGAAGAATGGTTTTAGTGGTAATAAATAAAACCTATATTAAGGTAATGTGTTGAAGACATTGAACGATAAATTTTGAAAAGAGATTCAGTGAAAATCGAGTAAGGGAGGTTTCGTTGATTCCGAGGACGGAATCCTTATAAGGAGGGAAAGATGTGACAACCCGAATTTTTATAAATTATTAAAATAGGAATTTAATAATTAAAATTCTTATTATGAGATGTTTTGAGTTTGAGCATGTATATATACATGCTATATATATTTTGAAATATGTGATCTGATATGAAGAGAAATATATAATCATATATTGTGAAAGTGAGGTTTAATAGTTAAGTTAACTATCAAGAAATTAAAAGAATTTTATAGTTTATTTTAAATATTTATTGAATTAAATAAATATTTTAAATATTTTATTTATTGAGAAAAATAAATAATTTATGAAATTGTGGTATAATAATTTAGTTACATGTGTATGATAATTAAATTAAAGCAAAGGTAAATTTTATTCTTTGAAGATTAAATTAAATTAAATTAAATGAGTTGCTTAATATTAAAGAAAATAAGTAATTAAATAAAGTGATGTTTAAGTCTAATTTATTAATTAAATTAGATATACAATTATTTATTAATCATCAGAATAATTATAATAAGAATTTTAATTATTATAATTATTATAATGGTAAGCGATTTAAGTTGGTGGCATGTGTGACAAATAAAAACTATATGATACAATATTATTAAAATAATCTAGTTTGGGAATAAGGAGGTAGCCAAGCAAGGCCTTGTGGCCTTTGACTTATTTAACTGACGCCTTTTGTTTTTTTTTTTAACTGAAAGAGTACGTGGGAGGTGAGGCCATATCAGTTTATGTTTTTACGCGTCTTATTTTTTTAAGGCTTAAGAGCAGAGTATAGAGAGAGTGTTGGAGAAAGCAAGAGAAAAACACAGTAAAAAAGAGAATTCTCTGAGATTGTCTAGAGGTAGGAGAGGAATTTCTAAGCCTTGACATCATCTCTTGCTAGCAAACAATCAAAGGAATAAGGTATAACCCTAATTTTAACTTTATTTTTGGAATTTCTATTGATAATTAGGTTGGATTGATATAAATACTTGTATATAGGGTTTATAATTTGTTAATCATTGTTTGTGAGTGCTATTTTATGATCAAATTTGTGAGAATTGGGTTGTAGTAGAAGATTTCAAATAATAGTGTTTTTGTTATAGAATATGGCTTAGAAAGTAAAAAATTTCTTGGTCAATACTTGTTATAATCTGTAATTTGAAGTTGGATTATGTTAGTATGTTAAGAAACGAAAATGGCGTAGTTTAAATCGTGTTAATTGGTTAAGAAACGAAGCCGTGGCTATCGAATTCGCTAAATGTGACGCCCCCAAAATTAGGTATACATCACCCATCTTAGATCGCCACTTACATGGTACAGAATTTAAATACAACTTACTAACATAACTGTCGTGTACAATACGACATAAACTGTGAGTTTAAATACAAATATCGTCTACTAGATATTATACAAACTCAAAAAGGAATCCTCATTACAATTATTATCACACTATTTCACAGAATAGTGAGGACTACGAATGCTATCTTCGTGACCATCACTGCTTTCCTCGACTTGTCCCAAATATATTCTCATTTCGTGAAGAGAATAAAGAAAGAAAGGGGTGAGCTCAACCAAATTTCAAAGAAGAAATATTATGACTAAGATAATGCGTAAATAAATTATCAATAGTCTTCAACAATGTTAAACCGATAAAATACAATAGACAACCAGCTTTAATCATAGCTGAATATGCAATCCATTAAAAGAGTCAAGTTGAAAATAAAGTCTACTATCTTTTAGGTTTTAAAAGGTTTTTCATCATCAAGTATAGCCGAGACTTAGCTTTAATAAATATTCCACATCATCGAATCACCCCCGCACTACTACCAAGGATATTCTTTAGTATCACGACCACAATTATTCATGCACTACGCGCCACGAATATTTGTGTATTCATTAATGGTCATGATCATGCCAACAACTCGTCCACCAATGCACCACTACCAATCGAGGATTTTTATCACATCATTTGTAACATTACTACCATGATTACACCGAATAGTCTCTCGGTCATAATCATACCAAGTCCATCTATGCACTACGCACCACGATGACTTTCAACATAATAAAAACATGAGGATGATGACAATGATATAAGAATTCAATAAAACAAGTTCAAGAATTATTTTATCCAGAATTATTAACGTCCAAATTATCAACATGATAATGCTTTTGTAGAGTAAAATTCAAGAATGATCGTAAGAATATTTCCATGAAAAGATATCGGATGAAACGCAAATATCAAGGATATTCCACTAATTTCATGGAGTATAGAAGTCAAAGTTTTAACCAACCGGGTATAATAAAGAATAGAATAACAAAAGAAATCACCATGCATGCGATAGATCAGCCTCAAAGACAAAAGTTATTCCAATGTAATAATAATAAATAACGGAACCAGTCCCATGAAAAACATGCATGCATGTGATGTTCCAATGTAATAATAAAAATGGAACCAGTCCTGTAAAACACACGCATGTGATGTTCCAACAGTAATAATAATAAAGATTTTAACCAGTCCTGTAAAAACACATGCATGTGATGTTCCAATGTAATAATAATAAAGACGGAACCAGTCCAAAGTAAAACACACAGCATGTGATGTTCCAATGTAATAATAGAAGAATGTCACCAAGTATAGGTAAATCACAGATACAAAAGTTATTCCAATGTAATAATAAGCAATGGAATAACAACATTTCTCTTCATGAATAAGAAAGAATAACACCCTTACTTTTGGTAGGAGATTGAATATCGCAGTAGCAGTGTAGTAACAAAAAACTCTTCTTCTTTCTCTCTTATTCTCTCTATACTTTCTCTCTATAGCTTGAATGAATTCGTGAAAAATAATGAAGCACTAGGCCTCTATTTATAGAAGATTTCTAGCTTAGCACCGCCGCAGTGAAAAGGCAAGTGGCTCGACGATGATGATGAAAAGAAAAGTGGTTTGACGCTCATAATGTGAAACGACAAGTGGTTCGGACGCCAGTAATGTGAAACAACAAGTGGTTCGATCACTGAATGTGAAACGACAAGTGGTTCGACGCCTGTAATGTGAAACGACAAGTGGTTCGACGTCTGGTAAAGGTAATTACTATCGACGGGTAATTACTATTCACAAGGGTAATTACTATTAACGAAGGTAATTACTATTCACAAGGGTAATTTCTATTAACGAAGGTAATTACTATTGACGAAGGTAAATACTATTGACGAAGGTAATTACTATTCACAAAGGTAATTACTATTGACGAAGAGACTCTTAGATGATGACATACGAGCCCCCATAAAATAACCAAACTTACCACAAATCATTTTATTTTTAATCAACACATATTTAATCTTTCAACAATTATTAATCATTTATAACTTATCGCCTCAATTATTGATTTAATACTATAACATATTATATGTATGATAATCTTTGTGACAATAATTGAATCAATAATATAAGAGATATGATGCAAAGAATTCATCGTAGTAATAATTAAGCATAATGAAAGTGACTTCTCACGTAAGCATCAATAATCAATACCGTGCTACTATGCAACCACGCCAGACATCGTATTTTTACCAATTTGTAGTTCAACAGCTTTAACTAAGAACACCTCCGCCGTTATTTTTATAAAATATTTTTGTCGCTTTATCAATCCGACAATAATTACATTAGGGGGTCCACCAATGATTGAGCCATTGTCATTTAATATTCCCTAACAAAAAGAATATATTCCCCATCAAACGAATATTTTATAACAACTTGCATACTTTGCAAAATTTATAAATATTACCCACAACTATAACATTATATCAAATTTATTCCATAATATTCAAAAATAATATTTATAGAAAAATTCATCTTTATTTATAAAAGTTGGGGTCTTACAACCTCCCCTTCTTATGAAATTTCACCCTCGAAATTAGGGTACGACCTGGTATGTCGAAGAGGTAAGGATACCTTGATTTCATTTCAGATTCTAACTCCCAAGTCATTTCCTCAACATCGTGGTTCCTCCACAAAACTTTGACTTGAGGTATAACCTCGAGCGTAGAATATGTTCCTTCTTATCCAAGATTTGAACAGAACCTCTTCATACGCCAAATCTTCCGCTATTTCGTCCTGGCTTCTAACTCAATAATGTGGTTCGTGTTTCACATATTTACGTAACATGGATATGTGAAAACGTTATGAACACGAGACATATTTAAGCAGAAGCGAGTCTATAGGCCACGCTTCCTACTCGATCGAGGATTAAAATGGACCGATGAATCGAGGATTAAGTTTTCCTCTCTTTCCAAATCTTGTAACTCCTTTCCATGGAGCAACTTTTAACAACACACGATCTCCTATATCGAATTCCACGCCCTTTCGATGAAGATCAAGATAACTCTTTGTCGATTTTGTGAGGTTTTTATACGTTGTTTGATCGTTTGAATCTTTTCCGTAGTCATACGTACCAACTCCGGCCCCAACAACATGGCTTCACCCACCTCATCCCAAAGATATCGAGAACGACACTTTCTTCCATACAACGCTCAATGGATCCATGCCAATACTTGCTTGATAACTGTTGTTGTAGGAAAACTCCACCAATGGTAAGAACTTGTCCCAACTCGCCTTGAAATCAAGGACACGAGTCTTAATAGATCTTCAAGAGTTTGAATAGTCCTCTCCGATCGTCCGTCCGTCCGAGGATGATATGTTTGAAGCTAAATCGTAAGTCTGCGCTCATAGCTTTTTGCAAACCAACCCAAAATCGTGAAGTGAATCTTGGGTCTCGATCGTAAAACTATGGATACCGACATACCATGCGCTTTACAATTTCGCTTATGTACATACGAGCAAGACGCTCAAGTGTATAAGTTTCATCGGTAGAAGAAATGAGCGGACTTGGTCAATCTATCAACAATGACCCAAATCGCATCAATGCCTTGAGATACCTTAGGAAGACCCAGAACGAAATCCATGGTAATGTGCTCCCACTTCCATTCTCGAATTTCAAGTGGTTGCAATGGACCTTTTGGTACTTGATGCTCGCTTTAACTCGTTGACCGCTTAGACACCTTGAGATAAACAAATACTATCTCTCTCTTCATATCGCACCACCAAAATGTATGATTTAATATCATGATACATTTTGGTACTCCCAAGATGGATTGCAAATGGTGTGTTGTGCGGCCCATCATGATATTATAATTTAAATCGTGGTCGTTAGAACACAAAGTCCGGAGTTGACTCAAGTATTCCTTCTTCATCGATTCTTGCTTCCTAAGATAGCACCTTCTTGCACTTTCTTCCTCATACGCATCGCCTCCGTCTCAGAAGCTTGAGCGACTTTAACTTTATCGATTAAAGTCTGCTTCTACTCAGATATACTGCTATCATCACACGCGCCCCTCGAGTCTTTAACTCTATCTCCATCCTTTGTAAGTCACACAAAATGGGCCTTTCGTTGATAATATCGCACTCAGTATTTGCATATGATTTCCTACTCAATGCGCCGCCTACCACGCTCGCTTTTCCGTGATGGTATTGGATGGTATGATCATAATCTTTCAACAGCTTCAAGCCAACGTCGTTGTCGCATGTTGAGTTCCTTTTGAGTGAAGAAATATTTGAGGCTTTTATGATCCGTAGAAGATCTCTACTTTCTCCCCATACAAGTAATGCCTCCAAATTTTAAGTGCAAAGATAACAAACGCTAACTCTAGATCATGAGTAGGATAATTCCTCTCATATTCTTTGAGTTGTCATGAGGCATATGCTATTACTTTTCCATGTTGCATAAGAACACATCCCAACCCTTTGCTCAAGCATCATCAGAGATGACAAATCCTCCGAGCCGGATGGTATTGTCGTAACAAAATTTGAAATAAGTCTCCTCTCGAGTTCTTGAAAACTCTTCTCATTTCTTCGCTCCAATCAAACTTTGTATCTTTCCGAGTCACCGAAATCAATGGAGTAGCGATTCGAGAAAATCCTTCCACGAATCTCCGATAATAACCAAATAAACCGAGAAAGCTACGACTTTGGTCATCGATTTAGGTTGTTCCCACTTTTGAATAGCTTCAATCTTTGGCTGGTCAATGATATTCCATGACTTGATACCACGTGCCCAAGGAATGCTACTTCTTCAAGCCGTAATTTGCATTTCTTCAACTTGGCATAAAGCTTATATTCACGAAGCTTTTGGAGTGTCACCTCAAGTGTTGCTCATGATCTTCATGGCTTTTGGAATAAATAAGGATGTCATCAATAAAGACGACCACAAAGTGATCTAAATATTCCTTGAATACTTGGTTCATCATATCCATGAAGGCAAAGAGAGCATTAGTCAATCCAAAGGACATGACTAGAATTCATAATGCCCGCATCGAAGTTCCGGAAGCCGCCTTTGAATGTCACGGCTCTAATCTTCAATTGGTGATATCCTAACGAAGATCAATCTTTGAAAAGAATTTGGCTCCTTGCAATCGGGTCAAACAGTCATCAATACGTGGCAATGGATACCTATTTTTGATGGTGACATGATTCAACTCCCGATAATCAATACAAAGTCGCATACTCCCATCTTTCTTCTTCACGAATAGAACAGAGCACCACCAAGGAGAAGTACTAGGACGAATAAAGCCAATGTCTAACAATTCCTCGCAGCTTGGGTCTTTAACTCCTCAAGTTCAATAGAGCCATTCGATATGGGCTTGGAAATAGGTTTTGTACCGTGTTCAAGGTCGATACAAAATTCAATTTCACGCCTGGGGTAGGCCAGAAGTTCTTCTGGAATACATCGAAATTTATTAACAATAGAAATATCATTCAAAACCGACGTATTTTTGTTTAAATCAGGACATGAGCTAAGAAAGCTCGACATCCGCTTTTCAATAAACGAATAGCTTTATGGCTTGAGATGACCGTGATTGATTTTAATGGTTTGGTCGTTTGAATTCGCATAATAGGTTAATTAGGAATATGAAAGCTAACAACCTTACGAAAAACAATCAATTTTTGCATGATAAGTAGTTAACCAACCAATCCCTAGAATCACGCCAAATGCAAGTATTTTTAATGAAATAAGCTGCAAGTATTTTTAATGAAATAAGATCGACGGTAAATGTGAGGGTACCGATTTGAACCAAACAAGACTTATAAACAAAGGATGTAATGAAGGTTTCTCCCAACGGAGTTTCCACAGATAAGTCAAAGTCTAATTTCTCCTGAGTCAAATTTAATCGATGAGCGCAAGTAGGAGAAATCAAAGAATGGGTAGAACCCAGATCAAATAAAGTATAGACTTCATTAGAGTTTATGATAAGCTTACCCGTGATGACCTCATTCGGGTTCCTTGCTCTCTCCGGAGGTCACAACAAACGCCTCCCTTGCACTACTGGGTTTGAATTTTCCGGGACGACCTTTGGTGCCTCCATCCTAGTCTGAATTTGTCTTCTAGAACGCATAAAAATCGAGCTAAGTGACCTTCTCTTCACAATTATAACATGCTTTGGATGGCATGGCGCAGCTTTGATCGATGTGTCCTCTCCTCCGCATTTGAAGCATATGATAGGTGGTCTTTCTCCTTCCTTAACAACTGGTGTTTGGTCTGACGCTTTCCATCATTGTTGAATCTCCTTTTCTTGAAATGTCCATTCTTATTGTTTTGGCCCCGATTACCACCGGCGGTTACATATCCGCCCGCTTGATTCCTCCACGCTTGTTGTCACCGCTCGATGACTACTCTCGCCGGTATTATATTTTGCCGTACCGCTTCTTTTTAGTTATACTGACTCATTATCGCGCTCCACTAATCGAGCCCTATTTACAACATCCGAATACAAACACGCTTTATATGAGAAATAAGATGTCGACGTATCTCCGCTTTCAAACCTCTTAAAAACATTCGCGCCATTCTCTCTTCATTATCCACCAAGTGGGGCCGAAAACCGTGATAACTCCGCAAATTTTGCCTCGTATCATTACACACGGCCATATTGTTTTGTTCCAACTTGATAAACTCCACCTCCTTCATGTGGCGAATACTTTCGTGAAAGTATTTGTCGTTGAACGCCTCCCGAACTTCTCCCAAGATATCTTCAAGACAAAGAAGTTGAGTACGCTTTTACCAATTTCCACCAAGAATCGCCTCTCCGCTAAACATAAAGGCGACAAAAGGGAACCTTTTGATCCTCGGAGCATCCCAAGACATCAAATATATTGGTAATCATGCTTTATCCATGCTTCCGCCGAAGTGGTTTTGGCTTCCTTTAAACTCCTAAGTGGTCCCAACTCCTTGAATTGTTTAGCGGTGACCGCCGAGAGTTTTCCATGTTTCCACCCCACGTTTTGGATAGGAGTCGTTCTACCGCTATCAATAAATTGCATAAAGCCTCCTAACATTTGATCATTCATCATTTGGTCAAGTTGTTGTTGTTTATGAGAGATTGTCGCCTTCCCGATGCATATTATCCCGATTATTGATATGTGGTGAATCAACGATCGCTTACGCCCATCAAGTATTCTCAACATTCTCGATGTCATTTTCAGACATCGCCACAAAACAAAAGGTCAATTGACATGTAACAAATTATCCCCATCTTCCGGACCAACCAATAAAATAGCACATAAACTTAGGTAGGTCATACTAGCGAAGTTATTCCCCGCCTCCCTCCTAGTACTATTCTCACATCTTAGCCAGTGGATCATATCCCTAAGCTCGATACCAACCGTGACGCCCCCCAAAATAGGTATACATCACCCATCTTAGATCGCCACTTACATGGTACGTAATTTAAATACAACTTACTAACATAACTGCGGTACAATACTGACGACATAAATCGTGAGTTTAAATACAAATATCGCTCTACTAGATATTATACAAACTCAAAAGGAGTCCTCATTACAATTATTATCACACTATTTCACGTAATAGTGAGGACTACTAATGCTATCTTCGTGACCATCACTGCTTCCCCGACTCGTCCCAAATTTATATTCTCATTTCCTCAAGAGAACAAAGAAAGAAAGGGTGAGCTCAACCAAATTTCAAGAAGAAAATATTATGACTAAGATAATGCGTAATAAATTATCAATAGTCTTCAACAATGTTAAACCGATAAAATACAATAGACAACCAGTTTAATCATGCAATGAATATGCAATCCATTAAAAGAGTCAAGTAGAAAATAAAGTCTACTATCTTTTAGGTTTTAAAAGGTTTTTCATCATCAAGTATAGCCGAGACTCACTTTTAATAAATATTCCACATCATCGAATCACCCCGCACTACTACGGCCAAGGATATTCTTTAGTATCACGACCACAATTATTCATGCACTACGGACCACGAATATTTGTGTATTCATTAATGGTCATGATCATGCCAACAATCGTCCCACCAATGCACCACTACCAATCGAGGATTTTTATCACATCATTTGTAACATTACTACCATGATTACAATCAATAGTCTCTCGTCATAATCATACCAAGTCCATCTATGCACTACAGCCCACGATGACTTTCAACATAATAAAAACATGAGGATGATGACAATGATATAAGAATTCAATAAAACAAGTTCAAGAATTATTTTATCCAGAATTATTAACGCGTCCAATTATCAACATGATATCTTGCTTTTGTAGAGTAAAATTCAAGAATGATCGTAAGAATATTTCCATGAAAAGATATCGGATGAAACGCAAATATCAAGGATATTCCACTAATTTCATGGAGTATAGAAGTCAAAGTTTTAACCAACCGGGTATAATAAAGAATAGAATAACAAAAGAAATCACCATGCATGCGATAGATCGCTTGCAGTGTGTTATTCCAATGTAATAATAAATAACGGAACTGTGTCCCAAGTAAAAACGCAAAGACGTGATGTTCCAATGTAATAATAAAGAATGGAACCAGTCCCCCGTAAAAAACACACGCATGTGATGTTCCAATGTAATAATAATAAAGATTTTAACCATTTCCTGTAAAACACACGCATGTGATGTTCCAACAGAATAATAATAAAGATTTTAACCAGTCCGATGTAAAAACACATGCATGTGATGTTCCAACAGTAAATAATAGAAGAATGTCACCAAGTATAGGGTAAATCACAGTATACAAAGTTATTCCAATGTAATAATAAGCAATGGAATAACAACAGCTTCTCTTCATGAATAAGAAAGAATAACACCCCTTACTTTTAGTAGGAGATTGAATATCGCAAAGCAGTGTAGAACAAAATACTCTTCTTCTTTCTCTCTTATTCTCTCTATACTTTCTCTCTAGCTTGAATGAATTCGTGAAAAATAATGAAGCACTAGGCCTCTATTTATAGAAGATTTCTAGCTTAGCACCGTCATGTGAAAAGGCAAGTGGCTCGACGAATCGATGATGTGAAAGAAAAGTGGTTTGACGCTGTGTAATGTGAAACGACAAGTGGTTCGACGCACTGTAATGTGAAACGACAAGTGGTTCGATCGCTCGTAATGTGAAACGACAAGTGGTTCGACGCTCGTAATGTGAAACGACAAGTGGTTCGACGTCTGGTAAAGGTAATTACTATCGACGAAGGTAATTACTATTCACAAGGGTAATTACTATTAACGAAAGGTAATTACTATTCACAAGGGTAATTTCTATTAACGAAGGTAATTACTATCGATGACGGGTAAATACTATTGACAAAAGGTAATTACTATTCACAAAGGTAATTACTATCGATGAAGAGACTCTTAGATGATGACATATGAGCCCCCATAAAATAATCAAACTTACCACAAATCATTTTATTTTTAATCAACACATATTTAATCTTTCAACAATTATTAATCATTTATAACTTATCGCCTCAATTATTGATTTAATACTATAACATATTATACGATGATAATCGTGACAATAATTGAATCAATAATATAAGAGATATGATGCAAAGAATTATCGTAGTAATAATTAAGCATAGTAGAAAGTGACTTCTCACGTAAGCATCAATAATCAATACCGCAGTGCTACTACGCAACCAATGCAGATATTACTATTTACCACCGGGTAGTTCAACAGCTTTTAATTCAGTAACACCTCCGCCGTTATTTTTATAAAATATTTTTGTCGCTTTCTCAATCCGATAATAATTTACATTGTGGGGTCCACCAATGATTGAGTAGTTATTTAATATTCCTAACAAAAAGAATATTCCCCACCAAACGAATATTTTATAACAACTTGCATACTTTGCAAAATTTATAAATATTACCCACAATTATAACATTATATCAAATTTATTCCATAATATTCAAAAATAATATTTATAGAAAAATTCATCTTTATTTATAAAAGTTGGGGTCTTACACTAAATGTGTTTAAAACATGAAAATAAAGTATGAACATGTTTTTTGAGTCAAATTTTAGGTTGGTTAATGTTTTTATAAATTGTTAGCATTCTTGTATGTTGTAGTTCTAGAATTATGAATCCATATAATTGAAAATCGGACTAATTTGGATGTGTATAACTCAAGTTATGAAGATTAGTAGGAGAAAAAGGGTTAAAAATCGCATGAACAAGAATTTTCGTGTCCTGTTTACGCTAATAAGGCATAGCCGTATATGCCCTAAGTCATTTGGGGCGTAATTGCTACAGTGCCAAAGGCTTAATTAAGCATAATCGTGCCCAAAGTATGTCAGGTCTCACTACTTTGACATATTTTAGTAAAATAGGCATAACCTTTTCATACAAACTCCGATTGAGGTGATTCAAGATGATCCGAAATGAGAACGAGTAGACCTACAACTTTTATTCTTTAAGGTTTTCAATTTGAGGTCGGGAACAGTAGTCAAAATGGTCATCTTTGTGACTGATGCGTATTCAGAAGCAATTGGAGGGCGTCGGACATGCACATACACAAGTGTAGTGATGTCGACGATAATAGATGTTGTTCAAAGTTATAGAACATGAATATTATGAAGTATAATGATGCTTAACATTAATAAATGATATATTAGATAAGTTGAATACGAATACTAAGCACACATAAGAGAGATAAATTGGGCGTGTGATGAATAAACGTCGAAACGCCGTGATAAGTGATAATGAACGTAAAAAGTGTTATAAGTTAAATAAAATGAATATTATAAGATATTGAATAGTGTTAATATAAAACCAATAAGTAGTCCTAGCAAGACTTAAACACTTGAATAAACTTCAAATATGAAATATAGTGAGATATAAGTCGAAAGTTAACACAATCAAATTGAACATTGTGTATATATAATAGGAAGGGTTATGAGATGTAGAGTAAAGTTTACATTACAACTACTATGCGTTGCTATATGACTAATAGTTGATGTGCATGATTATATTATTGTGTAGGTCACGTGAAGTGCAGATAACTGTAAGCTGTTAAACTGTTATTGGTAAACAACGATCAAGGCAAGTCTTTCAGTTCCTATTTGCTATGTGAATTTGATTATTTTAAATCTTTATTGCAAAGAGCATGATGTGTTATATATCTGTTGAATGTATAAAATGTTAAAGTCAACTTATAACTATGTTGATTAAGCAAAGCATGTTGATTGAGTAAGGAACTCAATCTTTATACTTGTTATATGAACTGTAACATATATGTTATGTTAGTCCAATGTTTATGAGATATATGTTGAGCATGTTACTATATGCTACGTGATGCATGAAAACTGTTAGATTTTGCTGGGCTATCGAGCTCAACCTTGCAAATAACCATTTTTGCAGGTTAAGGATTGAAGGTAACACTATGCGCTACTTGAATGACGTGGATCAGAAATAATACACGAAGATTAATATTTTAGCTAAAGTTGTTATTTCTTTAAACCATGATTAAGATTCATGAGATGTACTAAATGTTTTATGATGTATAGTTTTATGTTGAGTTGTAAAGTTAAAGTTTGAGTTTCTGATATGCAAAGGTTATCGAATTGAAATGTAAAATTTTATATAATAACTGTGATGAAGTGAATCATGGATTATATATGATGTGAATCATGGATTATATATGATTCAAAGACATATAGATGATAAAGGTTTTTATTTAGGGAATTAAAGTAAGAAGACATAAAAGTTTAAATTATTCCACATTATATAAAGTTTAACATCGAATAATGATGTAAAATTAGAAAGTAGATGTGTTATTAACGACCGAAGTTAATAATTAAATTGTATGAATTTTGGGGTCGTTACAGTTATTTATATTATTATTTTCAATATTGACGATGTCTAGAAAGTTCTATCAAAGAGAGGTTTGGTCACCTAATTGCGTGCCAATAGGGAGAAATCCTTATCAGAAAGCCCCCTCTTTTCTAGGAATGATCTGGTTGTTAAATATTGTAAGTTATAATATTAATGATGAATAAGTTCGCGTTGATTAAAGATGAAATTGATAATTCCATTGTGTTGGGATTATTAGTGTTTGTGGGAATCGACATTTATTTCGATAATAATTAATTTCTGGAGGTTATATTGACCAATTGGGTAATTAATCGGATAAATGAGCAATTAATTGCTATTAATTCACATGCTTATAATTATTTGTTCACATGTGTGTACTATTGATTCACATGCATGTACTATTAGGGGAGGTGGTGCAAGATTGATAATACTTGCATGACTAAATTAAAAATGGAGGTATAGATGAAGGTACTATAATGTAACTATTTTTTTCACATGTATAAAACTATTGATTCACATGATGTACTATTAGGGGAGGTGGTGCAAGTTAGATAATACTTATAGGACTACATTAAAAATGGAAGAGCAATTATAGAGAGAGAAGCTATAGAGAGAGAAGCTATAGAGAGAAAGAAGAAGAGAATTCTGCTACTTCACTATTCCAGTATCTAGTCTTCTTCTGAGGTAAGGGATATTATTTTTTTCAGTATTCGTAGAAATAATATTTTCTTCCGTACTCTATAGTATGTGAGTAATATTATTTCATTTCGTATTCCTAATTTTACACTCATTCTGATAAAGTATTTCTTCTATACTCCATAAAATTAGTAGAATATCCCTGATATTTGCGCTTCATCCAGTATCTTTTCATGGAAATATTATTCTAAGCTTTCTTGATAATTATTGATCTTTTCATACTGGAATACTATCCATGAGTTACTATTTATGGGTTACTATTCACCCAGTTACTATTCACTCAAATATTATTCACTCGGGTATTCGGGGCACTTTTCATGCCAGAGTACTATTCATGAGTTACTATTTATGGGTTACTATTCACCCGGTTACAATTCACTCGATTATTATTCACTCGGGTATTTGGGGCACTTTTCATGCTGGGGTACTATTCACGAGGTACTATTCCTGAAGTACTATTTACATGGAACTATTTACGGGGTACTATTAACCCAAAAAATACATTTTTTGTAACGACCGAGAAATTCGGATCTTATTGTAAAATGATTTTATTAATTTAAATAATAATAAAATCATATTATTTATGATATCGAGATGGTTGTCGTTCTATAACCTATTGATATTGGAATATCGTAGTATTTGAGCTACGTGAAGGAATTAAAGTGTTTGAATTTCTAAGACGAAAATAAAAGTTTTCCGAGAAATTTTTTGAAAAACACTATTCATCGGTATTTGCTCGGAAGTTATTTTTGAATTTTTGAGAAATACGTAATGATAGAATATTAAGATAAGATGAATTATGTAATAATAATCTAGTTATGGAAAATGTAATATTTCACTTGCGGACTTAAATTGAGAATGTAAGGAAAGTGAAGAATTTATGCGTTAAGAGATAATCGTATGATATGTGAGTATTGTACGAGGAAAGAAAACGAGTATGATATGAAGTATTATACGAGTTTGTATAAAGAATGAATTATCGTATATAAATTCTATATGAATTAGAATACGAGAATGATACATTAGCTATATGTATATATATTATGTAATATTAATGGACTTGTAAGGATTGGCTAGGATTTTGTATAAGTCCAAGTCAATTAAGTGTAAGGCCCATCTAATGAATTAATAAAAAAGAGAGTGTTTGTTAATGTAAAGCCCAAAGGATTAAGTTGATAAAGCCCAAGCTAGAGTCCAATGGATTGTTTGACCCATGAGGCAAACCATAGGAATATGGTAAATGAGTAATGACCAAGTTTTATGAGTGGTGATCAAGTTAGTGTGGTAACCAAGCCTTTTAAGTGGTGACCAAGTTATGTAATGACCAAGTTAAATGTGTAATGGCCAAGCAATGGATAGATTTTGTGCCATTCAAGTGATGAATAGTAAGGAGGTGCAAAATGAGGTGGGATGATGGAAAAAACTAAACTACCCTAACCTTGAAAAATCTATAAATAGAGGAGATTTACAAGCCATTTGATAATTTTTCAAACAATCCACACTCTCTCAAAGTGCTTAAGTGTTAGGAAGATTAAGTTGCAAATAAGCCACTTACATAAGAAGAAGAAAGAAGCTACTTATCAAGAACTTCTAGAGTAAGACTCCTTCTCTACTTTATCTTCAATCTCTATTCATGATAGGTTGATAAACAAAGATAGATTATGGGGTCATGGATGTTAATAAATAAGAAGAATGTGTAAGTAATGAACTTAAGCCACATAAGTTGGTAATAAGTCATTTAAGCTAGCATAAGTTATAAACTTATGTGAAAGATTATGAACTTGTAATAAGTTTATTAATGAAAGTAATGAATTTGTATGTATATGAATTATATATACAAGGATGGAATTATATGAGAAAACATGTATGCATGATGATTAAAAGACTAACTTTCTTAAGTTAGGAACAATGAAGTAATAAGTAGTTTATAATAGAATAAGCAATAAGCTCAGGAATGAAATAAGTCAAAATCCAACCATAAGTATAAGTTGTTGGAAAAAAAATGTTAAGATGTTCACATTATGAATGTAATTCATTGGTAATGTTGAACAAATCATAAGAACGAAGATTTGCCGGAAATCGCATGATTAGACGATAATCGTCGAATTTGTAAAATTCCCGGAATGGAAGTTAAATATTGAGTTTGAGCTCAAAAATGTTATTTTCCAATGGAGACAAGTCATGTTCGTCATTTAAGAGTTGCGGACTCGAAAATAGGCGAATTTTAACTTAGAACGAAGAAACGAGCGTTTAACGTTCACGAACGTTTATCGTTTTTGTTAAAAATGATCCAATAGGTGAAGTTTTAGCAAACAAAGTTAAATAGATAAAATTCTTGAATGAACGCGTACATTGCGTAATTTGTGAACCGTAGGCTTTTGAACGGACCAATTCGGACTTAAAACGAAGAGGTTATGCGTCCGGGAAGTTCGTTAAAATGTTAAAACTGCATAATTGTCTATGGCATAGAAGTCATACGGCGCCGACTCTAAACTCTATAATGCTCGCACCATGTCATAAGGCCGGAGTCAGGTGCCTTTGCTAACTCGCTACGCAGTCATGAAAATAAAAGCGTTAATCTTGGCCATGCGCTTCGATCTTAAGAAGTTGATAGTAAAGAATGTTTTCAATTTTAGAAGAAAAGAGAACTGGTTAATAATGAATTAAGATGTAATCATAACATGATTAAGACATTGTAAGGTACTTGTAAGACATTAATGCATGTTGATTAAGAGTTAATAATCAGTTGAAGATTAGCGGAATATGAATGACGTAACGAAAGCTAGAAACCCTAATAACGAAATCTAATACACAATTAGATTGAGATGAAGGGTAAGATATAGTAAGATATATACTTGATTATATGTGACCTAATGTAAAGAATTATGTGATCATGTATTGTAGAGACTTGAAAGACTTGAACGTAAAGTAAAATACACAGTAGCAGATGCTAAAGGCAAGTATTCTAACTCTTGTCTCAGTTCAATCTGAACAAGTTTTTGAAGTTCATGTATCCTTACGCATGAATTGAAGTACAATGAAGTTAAAGCCAGTTCTTTTGGCTAGACTTGACATATTGAGTGGATTGTTGATAATCTATTCATTTGTTATCAAATGTGATTATCTTTTGTCAACTACTTGATATGGTTTTCAAAAGAAGACTGAAATGTTAAACAAAAGTTTTGTCGGTAAAATGACAGGCATGTGAGGTTTCCAAATGATTAAACGTACATACGTTTAATGGATGTAGTGTTTATCAACATAGAGTACTATGGGCTGATCACGCAGAAGTGCTCATAAGTAATACCGGGCTTACGGACTTAGTTCCGGGTTGTCCTTTTCAAAGAAAGAATGAATACTCGAGGTCTTTGAGCGGAGTGAATGTTTTACTGAATATTATTCATTGTGAAACATTTTGAAAGAAAGATGAAGTGCTATTTTGAATTATCAATAGTTCTTCATAACTATTGTTCAGTTATAGAAGATATACGATTCATATGTATCAAGCATGTTGTTATTGAAATTGTTATACTTGCTGAGCTAGTTATGCTCACTCTTTGTTGAACCATATGAATGCAGTTAAGACTGAACGACCCGAAGGATCAAATAAGGATAAGGGAAAGGCTAAGGCAGATTATTAAGCTGTCTTGTCATAGTATAGGGCTATTGTGGTAATGTAATGAATATTATGACAAAGAACCTTTGTAATGGGTTTAGAACCTGGGAAGTGTAAATATTAATTTGAATATATAGAAGTTATGTTTGTTCTTTGAGACTATTCAATTGAATGAATGTATGAATGTTTGTACAGTATAGCACCATCTGTCGGGTTGGAAGATACCTGAATTTGGGGGCGCTACAAGTTGGTATCAGAGCCTATGTTATAAAACTTAAGGGGGATTAGAACCTTAAGTCATAACCTTAATAAAGAAGTAAAAGATGAAAGATAACCTTATAAAAATGCATTATATTATGTTATATGTTTTTATTATTTACTGACGTGTACTAATCAAACTATATTATTTTATTGTAGCTGTCAGGAGAAAATGATATGTATAGAAATATACATGTAATGAGCGAGGATTCAGTTAATCCCGTAGAGATACTATCCAATCCCGTAGAGATTGAGCCAGAGGTGGTAGTAATAGAGTCGGAGACTCGGATGATTTAGACTATATGTCTATTTTCGATGGAATGCTAGAGGAGGAGGTGAACGTGATGTCCTTTGACCAGGTTCCACCTACAGAAGAATTGACTACTAAAGAGTCAATGAAGGCACTACTTATGTCAATATTGGATAGGAATGTCCATTACTGCCAGGAGGTGAAGGACTTGGAAGAGGAACTCCAAGCTGTCCGTGAGGACAAGACTAGCATAGAGGGTATGTGGGAAGAAGAGCACGATGATATAATTCTAGCTAAGGACAAGGTCCGAGAGCTGAAATGTGAAGTCTTTGAGCTCAAGCAGGAGCTAAAAACTAAACAGCAGAAGTTGGAGAGGATGTCCTATATATATAGGAGTTCTCACGTGGACTTCCAGCAGCAAGTAGCTGGATATCCAGTGGAAGCAGGGCAGACTCAACATACCATTAGTCGAGATTTCATAACCGGTTTGGCCAAGAAAGATTTCGAGAATGCCATTCGGTAGATGTAATCTAGTAATTGTAAGACCCCAGCTTTTATAAATAAAGATGAATTTTCTATAAATATTATTTTTGAATATTATGGAATAATTTGATATAATGTTATAGTTGTGGGTAATATTTATAAATTTTGCAAAAGTATGCAAGTGGTTATATTATATTCGATTGGTTGGTAAGAATATTCTTGGTTTTAGCGGGAATATTCGTGATAACTACCAATCATTGGTGGACCCTACAATGAAATTATTATCGGATTGAGAAAATGACAAAAATATTTTATTGAAATAATGGCGGAAGTTTTACTGCTGATAATCTTGTTGAACTACTCGGTAGTAAAAGTACAAGAATACGTGTGGTGGTTGCATAGTAGCACACTTACGGTATTGATTATTGATGCTTATATGAGAAGTCACTCGGTTTGATTCCATTATTGTCGATTAATAATATGAATTATTATAGCGATAATGACGTTTTGTTTTATTCGTATTATTAACGTAATAAAAGCGTAAACATCTTTTATATAAAATGTAATACTTTATTAAAGTTATTCTATAAATAAAATATATTATATTTTATTATGCATAGTGTTTTGCATAGTGTTTTGCATAGTGTTGCATAGTGTTTGTATAGTAAAATGTTTTTATATAAATAGAATATATTATATTTTATTTAAAAGATTTTACTTTAAATATGGACCGTCGATTAAAGTAAATCAATCTGGACCGTTCATGGATTAATTACTATGCATTCTATTTTCCTATAAATAGAAGCTCATTCCTTCATTATTTTCTTACGAATTCACCGAAAACTCTAGAGAGAAAACTATAGAGAGAAAGAAGAAAAGTATTCGCTACTTCACTTTGCCAATATTCGGTTCTTCTAAGGTAGGGAATATTATTTGTTGTACCGTAAGGGGTGTTATTCTTTGTATTCATGAAGAGAACTTCTTTTGTTATTCCATTCTTATTTATTCTCATTGGAATAACTTTGTATACGCTGAATCCCCTATACTTGGTGATCTTCTTCTTTTATTCCATTCTTTTATTATTCTGTTGGAACATCCTCATGCATGTGTTTTACAGGACTGGTTCCGCCTTTATCATTCTCATTGGAATATCCTATCTCGTGTGTTTTACATCGGATCTCGGTTCCATCTTTATTATTACATTGGAACATCCTCGCTCGCAGTGAATTTCACCGACACGTTCCGTTATTATTATTCTGTTGGAATAACTTTGTCTGCTGGCACCGCATGCATGGTGATTTCTTTTGTTATTCCATTCTTTATTATACCCAAATAGTTAAAAACTTTGACTTCTATACTCCATGAAATTAGTAGAATATCCTTGATATTTGCGTTTCATCCAGTATCTTTTCATGGAAATATTCTTCGATCATTCTTGAATTTTACTCTACAAAGCCTTGTATCATGTTGACAGTTTGGATGTTATTAGTTCTGAATAACTTAATTCTTGAACTTGTTTTATTGAATTCTTATATCATTGTCATCATCCTCATGTTTATATTTTTTTAAAGTCATCTCGTGGGCTGTAGAGCATGGATGAACTTGGTATGATTATGACTGAGGATTATTCGGTGTAATCATGGTCGTAATGTTACAAATGATGTGGTAAAAGTCCTCAGTGGCCGTAGTGCATTGATGGACAGTTGTTGGCATGATCATGACCATTAATGAATACACAACTATTCTTGGCCCATAGTGCAGGAATAATTGTGGTCGTGATACTAAAGAATATCCTTGGCCGTAGTGCAGGGGTGATTCGATGATGAAAAACCTTTTAAATCATAAAAGATAATAGATTTTATTTTCTACTTGACTCTTTTAATGGATTGCTTGTTCCGCTGCAGTTAAACTTGATGTTTATTATATTTTATCAGTTTAACAATGTTGAAGGCTATTGATAATTTATTCTGCATTATCTTAGTCATAATATTTCTTACTGGGCTAGTTGAGCTCACCCTTTCTTTCACTGTTCTCTTCAGGAAATGAGAACATAGCTTGGACGAGTCGGGGAACAGAGTAATGGTCCAGAGGATAGCATTAGTAGTCCTCACTATTCTGTGAAATAGTGTGATAATAATTGTAATGAGGACTCCTTTTGAGTTTGTATAATATCTAGTAGACAATATTTGTATTCAAACTCACGCTTTATGTCGTATTGTACACGACGCTTATATTAGTAAGTTGTATTTAAATTACATACCATGTATCCGACTACCCAAGATGGGTGATGTATACCTAATTTTGGGGGCGCCACAGTTGGTATCGAGCTTAGGATATGATCCTGGCTAAGATGTGAGAATAGTACTAGGATGGGAGAGCAGGGATACCTTCGTTAGTATGACCTACCTAAGTTTATGTGCTATTTTATTGGTGGTCGAATATAAAGATAATTGTTACATGTCAATTAATCTTTTATTTTGTGGCGATGATCGAAAATGACATCCGAGAATGTTGAGAATAGCAATGGAGCACAAAGCGATCGTTGATTCACCACATATCAATAATCGTGATAATGTGCATCAAGAAGGCGACAATCCTCATGCAAACAACAACACCGACCAAATGATGAATGATCAAATGTTCGGAGGCTTTATGAATTTATGCAACAAAGAAAGAGAGCGACTCTGTCCAAAACGTAGGTGGAAACACGAGAAAACTCTCAAGGCGGTCACCGCTAAACAATTCAAGGAGCCGGGCCCACCGGAGTTTAAGGGAGAGCCAAAACCACTTATGGCGGAAGCATGGATAAAGCATTACAAGATATTTGATGTCTTGGGATGCTCCGAGGAGCAAAAGGTTCCCTTTTCCGCCTTTATATTATGCGGAGAGGCGACATCTTGGTGGGAATCGGTAAAACGTACTCAACCTCTTTGTCTTCAAGATATCTTGGGAGAAGTTCCAGAGTCATTCAACGATAAATACTTTCCCGAAAGTATTCACCACATGAAGGAGGTGGAGTTTATTAAGTTGGAACAAAACAAAATGACCGTGTCGCAATGATCGAGGCAAAATTTGCGGAGTTATCACGGTTCGTCCCCACTTGGTGGATAATGAAGAGAGATTGGCACAAATGTTTTAAGAGGTTTGAAGTCGAGATACGTCAACATCTTATTTCTCATAAACTGTGTTTGTATTCGGATGTTGTAAATAGGGCTCGATTAGTGGAAGCGCGATAACGAGTCAACGCAACTAAAAGAGAGCAAATGGCAAAATTATAATACCAATGAGATTAGTCATCGAAGCGGTGACAACATCTCGTGGAGGGAATCAACAGGGCGAGATATGGTAACCACTTGGTGGTAATCGAGGCCAAAACAATAAGAATGGACATTTCAAGAAACGGAGATTCAACAATGATGGAAAGACGTCGGCACAAAGACCCGTTGTTAAGGAAGGAGAAAGACCACCTATCATATGCTTCAAATGCGAAAGAGAGGACACATCATCCAAATGGCATGCCATCGTAGTCAAAGCATGTTATAATTGTGGAAGAGAAGGCCACTTAGCTCGATTTTGTCGTTCATCAAAGACAAATTCAACTAGGATGGAGGCACCAAAGGCCAGTCCGGAAAAGTCAAAACCCAGTAGTCTGAGGGAGAGCGTTTGTTGTGACCTCCCAGAGAGCAAGGAACCCGAATGAGGTCATCACGGGTAAGCTTATCATAAACTCTAATGAAGTCTATACTTTATTTGATACCGGTTCTACCCATTCTTTTATTTCTCCTACTTGCGCTCATTGATTAAATTTGACTCAGGAGAAATTAGACTTTGACTTATCTGTGGAAACTCCGCTGGGAGAAACCTTTATTACATCTCTTGTTTATAAGTCTTGTTTGGTTCAAATCGGTACCCTCACATTACCTGTCGATCTTATTTCATTAAAAATACTTGCATTTGACGTGATTCTAGGGATTGATTGGTTAACTACTTATCATGCAAAAATTGATTGTTTTCGTAAGGTTGTTAGCTTTCATATTCCTAATCAACCTATTATGCGAATTCAAACGACCAAACCATTAAAATCAATCACGGTCATCTCAAGCCATAAAGCTATTCGTTTATTGAAAAAGCGGATGTCAAGCTTTCTTAGCTCATGTCACGATTTAAACAAAAATACGCCGGTTTTGAACGATATTTCTATTGTTAATAAATTTCTGACGTATTCTCAAGAACTTCCTGGCCTACCCCGGGCGTGAAATTGAATTTTGTATCGACCTTGAACCCAGATAAAACCTATTTCCAAAGCCCCATATCGAATGGCTCTATTGAACTTCGGGAGTTAAAGACCCAACCGCAGGAATTGTTAGACATTGGCTTTATTCGTCCCTAGTACTTCTCCTTGGGGTGCTCCTGCTTACTATTCGTGAAGAAGAAAGATGGGAGTATGCGACTTTGTATTGATTATCGGGAGTTGAATCATGTCACCATCAAAAATAGGTATCCATTGCCACGTATTGATGACCTGTTTGACCAGTTGCAAGGAGCCAAATTCTTTTCAAAGATTGATCTTAGTTCCGGATATCACCAATTGAAGATTAGAACCGCTGACATTCCAAAGACGGCTTTCAGAACTCGGTACGTGCATTATGAATTCCTAGTCATGTCCTTTGGATTGACTAATGCTCCTGCTGCCTTCATGGATATGATGAACCGAGTATTCAAGGAATATTTAGATCACTTTGTGGTCGTCTTTATTGATGACATCCTTATTTATTCCAAAAGCCGTGAAGATCATGAGCAACACTTGAGGCTGACACTCCAAAAGCTTCGTGAATATAAGCTTTATGCCAAGTTGAAGAAATGCGAATTCTGGCTTGAAGAAGTAGCATTCCTTGGGCACGTGGTATCAAGTCATGGAATATCTGTTGACCCAAAGAAAGATTGAAGCTATTCAAAGTCGGGAACAACCTAAATCGATGGACCAAGCACGATGTAGCTTTCTCGGTTTATTTGGTTATTATCGGAGATTCGTGGAAGGATTTTCTCGAATCGCTACTCCATTATTTCAAATGACTCGAAAAGATACAAAGTTCGGTTGGAGCGAAGAATGTGAGAAGAGTTTTCAAGAACTCAAGAGGAGACTTATTTCAAAGACTGCTCGGCAATACCATCCGCCTCGGAGGATTTGTCATCTCTGATGATGCTTCTAGCAAAAGGGTTGGGATGTGTTCTCATGCAACATGGAAAAGTTATAGCCTATGCCTCGCGACAACTCAAAGAATATGAGAGGAATTATCCTACTCATGATCTGGAGTTGGCAGCTGTTGTTTTTGTACTTAAAATTTGGAGGCATTACTTGTATGGGGAGAAAGTGGAAATCTTTACGGATCATAAAAGCCTCAAATATTTCTTCACTCAAAAGGAACTCAACATGTGACAATGACGTTGGCTTGAACTATTGAAAGATTATGATCATACCATTCAATACCATCCTGAAAAAGCGAACGTGGTAGGACGACGCGAAAGTAGAAGATCATATGCAAAACGAGTGCGTTATTGTCAACGAAAGGCCCATTTTGTGACTTGAAAAGGATGGAGATAGAGTTAAAGACTCTGTGGACGCGTGTGTGATGATAGCGAATATACGAGTAGAGCAGAACCGACTTTAATCGATAAAGTTAAAGTCGCTAAAGCTACGGACTTGGAGCTGATGCGTATGAGGAAGAAAGTGCAAGAGGGTGCTATCGCCTAAGCAAGAATCGATGAAGAAGGAATACTTGAGTCAACTCCGGACTTTGTGTTCCTAACGACCGATTTAAAGTATAATATCATGATGGAGGCGCACAACACACCATTTGCAATCCATCTGGGAATACCAAAATGTATCATGATATTAAATCTATACATTTTGGTGGAGCAATATGAAGAGAGAGATAGCGCCGCTTATCTCAAGGTGTCTAACTTGTCAACGAGTTAAAAGCGGACCATCAAGTACCAAAAGGTCCATTGCAACCACTTGAAATTCCGTAATGGAAGTGGGAGCACATTACCATGGATTTCAATTCTGGGTCTTCCTAAGGTTTCTCAAGGCATTGATGCGATTTGGGTCATTGTTGATAGATTGACCAAGTCCGCTCATTTCTTCGATCTGAGAAACTTATACACTTGAACGTCTTGCTCAGTATGTACATAAACGAGATTGTAAGATCGCATGGTATGCCGGTATCCATAGTTTCTGATCAAGACCCAAGATTCACTTCACGATTTTGGGTTAGTTTGCAAAAAGCTATGGGCACAGACTTACGATTTAGCTCGGCATATCATCCTCAGACGGATGGACAATCGGAGAGGACTATTCAAACTCTTGAAGATCTATTAAGACTCTGTGTCCTTGATTTCAAGGGGAGTTGGGACAAGTTCTTACCATTGGTGGAGTTATCCTACAACAACAGTTATCAAGCAAGTATTGGCATGGCTCCATTCAAAGCTTTGTATGGAAGAAAGTGTCGTTCTCTAGTATGCTGGGATGAGGTGGTTGAAGCAACGTTGTTGGGACCGGAGTTGGTACGTATGACTACGGAAAAGATTTAAATGATCCGACAACGTATAAAAACCTCACAAAATCGACAAAAGAGTTATGCTGATCTTCATCGAAAGGACGTGGAATTCGATATAGGAGATCATGTGTTGTTAAGAGTTGCTCCATGGAAAGGAGTTACAAGATTTGAAAAGAGAGGAAAACTTAATCCTCGATTCATCGGTCCATTTTTAATCCTCGATCGAGTAGGAACTGTGGCCTATAGACTGCTTTTTACTGCCAAATATGTCTCGTGTTCATAACGCGTTTTCACATATCCATGTTACGTAAATATGTGAAAGACCCGAACCATATTATTGAGTTAGAAACAGACGAAATAGCGCGGAAGATTTGACGTATGAAGAGGTTCTGTTCAAATTTTGGATAAGAAGGAACATATTCTACGCTCCAAGGTTATACTTCAAGTCAAAGTTTTGTGGAGGAACCACGATGTTGAGGAAATGACTTGGGAGTTAGAATCGAAATGAAATCAAGGTATCCTTACCTCTTCGACATACAGTGCACGCACCCTAATTTCGAGGGCAAAATTTCATAAGAAGGGAGGTTGTAAGACCCCACTTTTATAAATAAAGATGAATTTTCTATAAATATTATTTTTGAATATTATGGAATAATTTGATATAATGTTATAGTTGTGGGTAATATTTATAAATTTTGCAAAAGTATGCAAGTGGTTATATTATATTCGATTGGTCGGGAAATATTCGGTTTAGCGGGGAATATTAAATGCATAACTACTCAATCATTGGTGGACCCTATGAATGTAATTATTGCTTGATTGAGAAACGACAAAAATATTTTATTGAAATAACGGCGGAAGTTTTACCATTGATCTTTGTTGAACTACTCGGTAGTAAAAAAAATACGATGTCGTGTGGTTGCATAGTAGCACACCAGTATTGATTATTGATGCTTATGTGAGAAGTCACTCACCGGTTTGATTCCATTATTGTCCGATTAATAATATGAATTATTATAGCGATAATGACGTTTTGTTTTATTAAGTATTATTAACGTAATAAAATGTAAAACATCTTTTATATAAAATGTAATACTTTATTAAAGTTATTCTATAAATAAAATATATTATATTTTATTATGCATAGTGTTTTTTGAATAGTGTTTTGCATAGTGTTGCATAGTGTTTGCATAGTAAAATGTTTTTATATAAATAGAATATATTATATTTTATTTAAAAGATTTTGCTTTAAATATGGACCGTCAGATTAAAGTAAATCAATCTGGACCGTTCATGGATTAATTACTATGCATTCTATTTTCCTATAAATAGAAGCTCATTCCTTCATTATTTTCTTTAATTCAATTTGAAACTCTGAGAGAGAAATTATAGAGAAAAGAAGAAAAGTATTCTGCTACTTCACTTTGCCAATATTCAGTTCTTCTAAGGTAGGGAATATTATTTGTTGTACCCGTAAGGGGTGTTATTCTTTTGTATTCATGAAGAGAACTTCTTTTGTTATTCCATTCTTATTTATTCTGTTGGAATAACCTGTATACGCGGAATCCCCTATACTTGGTGATCTTCTTCTTTTATTCCATTCTTTTATTATTCTGTTGGAACATCCTGTCTGTGTGTTTTACACCGGACCTGGTTCCGTCTTTATCATTCTGTTGGAATATCCTATCTGTGTGTTTTACACCGGATCTGGTTCCATCTTTATTATTCTGTTGGAACATCCCATCTTGCAGTGAATTTCACGACTTGGTTCCGTTATTATTATTACATTGGAATAACTTTTCATGCAATCTTACCGCATGCATGGTGATTTCTTTTGTTATTCCATTCTTTATTATACCCAGTTGGTTAAAACTTTGACTTCTATACTCCATGAAATTAGTAGAATATCCTTGATATTTGCGTTTCATCCAATATCTTTCATGGAAATATTCTTCCGATCATTCTTGAATTTTACTCTACAGCAAGCGATATCATGTTGACAGCTTTGGATGTTATTAGTTCTGAATAACTTAATTCTTGAACTTGTTTTATTGAATTCTTATATCATTGTCATCATCCTCATGTTTATATTTTTTTAAAGTCATCTGTGGCACGTAGAGCATGGATGGACTTGGTATGATTATGACCGAGGATTATTCGATGTAATCATGACCGTAATGTTACAAATGATGTGGTAAAAGTCCTCAGTGGCCGTAGTGCATTGATGGACAGTTGTTGGCATGATCATGACCATTAATGAATACACAACTATTCTTGGCCCGTAGTGCAGGAATAATTGTGGTCGTGATACTAAAGAATATCCTTGGCCGTAGTGCAGGGGTGATTCGATGATGTGGATTATTTATTAAAGCTGAGTCTCAGCTATAACAGTGATGAAAAACCTTTTAAATCATAAAAGATAGTAGATTTTATTTTCTACTTGACTCTTTTAATGGATTGCTTGTTCTGCTGCAGTTAAACTTGATGTTTATTATATTTTATCAGTTTAACAATGTTGAAGGCTATTGATAATTTATTCTGCATTATCTTAGTCATAATATTTCTTACTGGGCTAGTTGAGCTCACCCTTTCTTTCACTGTTCTCTTGTAGAAATGAGAACATTCTTTGGGGACGAGTCGGGAACGGAGTAATGGTCCAGAGGATAGCATTAGTAGTCCTCACTATTCTGTGAAATAGTGTGATAATAATTATAATGAGGACTCCTTTTGAGTTTGTATAATATCTAGTAGACAATATTTGTATTCAAACTCACAGTTTATGTCGTATTGTACACGACAGTTATATTAGTAAGTTGTATTTAAATTCTGTACCATGTATCTGACTACCCAAGATGGGTGATGTATACCTAATTTTGGGGGCGTCACAGTAATAGCTAGAGTAGATTAGATATGTAAGTATTATGTATCTAGTAGTGACGTAAAACCCTTTTTTGTATATCAAGGGTAGTCTTTTAGAAATCCCAATTTTTGGAAAGTAATTGCGGGATGGTAATGTAATCAGCTAAGGCTGAGTAATGTAAACAATGTAGTACTACACTACAATATAAGAATCAATATAAGTTTCTTTTATGGAACATATTGAGTAATGAGGATGAGTTATTGTTTTATCGTAAATAATAACTAATCAACAAGAAGAAAGTAATAATGATGTGTTGTTTTATTAACAGAAAAATGCCGCCAAGAAGGAGACAACGAAATCAAGACGATAATGTTAATCAACCGGAGGGTGGTCTGGTTAATCCAATGCAGGAGTTCGTTAATCTTTTAACGGCTGCATTTAATAGAACGGGGGCGAATGTACTCGTAATTCCTGGAGTAGTACGAGCTACTACTTTTAAGGACTTTAAAAGTGTAGGTCCACTAGAGTTCAAAGGAACTACGGACCCTATAGAAGCCCAAGCTTGGGTAAAAGAAATTGAGAAAGCATTTGTTATAACAAATGTTGAGGAGGGTCAAAAGGTTTCCTTTGCAACCTATTTGATGAAAGGAGAGGCCAACTTCTGGTGGGAGGCAAACCAGGCTAGGGCCGATATAGGAAACCTAACGTGGGGAAGGTTTAAGGAGATTTTCTTCGAGAACTATTTTCCCACAGTATCTGAGGAGAATGGAAATGAGGTTTCGGAATTAAAACAAGGGATATGATGTTCCCAGATATCTTTTGCCAAGTTTAATGAATCGCACGATTTGCTCCACACCAAGTGGACATTTGAAGTGAGAAAGGCTAGGAGATTGACGGGGCTTGAAACCACAGCTCTCTATAACTTTGATCTCGGTGTTTCAAAGTACTTCCTTTGGAACCATATTAGAAAAGGAAATAATTGCTAAGGTGGGAATGAGGCTCTCGGCCGACCACAAAGATAAGAAAAATAAGGGGAAAGTTGATGGGGAATCAAGATCAAGAAGGAGCAGTGATCTGCGGCGGATCGGTCGAGAGAGGAAGGGTATTAACTCTGGGAATCTGGGAGTAAAGCAAGGGATTCAAGAGAAGGATGGAGGCTCAGAAAAACTGTGGGAAGACTCACTTAGGAGTCTGTCTCAAATGAAAGGCTGTATGTTATAATTGTGGACAAGAAGGGCATATTTCGCCTAACTGTCAAAATCAGAAAAAAAATTACGGATGCTTTGTATCTGGATCAACTGACCACATAGCGAAGAATTTCCCGAAGAAGGGTATGGAAGGAAATAAGGGCACTAATAGCGGTAAGTTGACTATTAGTGGTCCAGCTCAGTCGGGTAGATCAATGGCCCGCACTTTTAATATGACGGTCCAAGATGCAATGGCATCAGGGGATGTAATTGCAGGTATTATTCCGATTAACAACAGAAATGCATACGTGCTATTTGATTCAGGTGCTACTTGTTCGTTTATAGCATGTGATTTTGCTAGACGACTAGAATTACTTCCCGAAATGTTGCCTATACCTTTGAACATTATGGTAGCAAACGAAGAGATAATTCCTGTTGAAAATATTCATAGGAGTTGTTGCATGGATAAACGTGAGTGTAAGCTATCGGTAGATTTAATACCGATAAAGTTGGGAGAATTCGATGTAATTCTCAGAATGGATTGGTTGATTAACCATAGAGCAATTATAGATTGCCAAAAGAAATGTGTAAGCATCAGAACGCGGAAACAACCTCCTGTAGTATTTTATGGTAATAAATTGCCGGGACGCTCGTGTTGTCTTATGATGACACAAACTAGAAAACTTCTAAGGAAAGGATGTGTAGGTTATCTGTGCCATGTTGTTGATACCCAGCGAGTGGGAGCAACCATGGAACAAATACCTATAGTAAACGAATTTATGGATGTATTTCCAAGTGAGTTACCGGGGTTACCACCGGATCGGGAGATCGAATTCGTAATAGACATTGTGCCAGGAACGACACCAGTCTTAAGAGCACCGTACCGTATGGCGCCTGTGGAAATGAAAGAGCTAATGGTTCAGTTACAAGAACTATTGGATAGAAAGTACATTCAGCCAAGTGTTTCTCCGTGGGGGGCACCGGTGTTGTTTGTCAAGAAGAAAGACGGATCGTTAAGGCTTTGTATCGACTATCGGGAGTTGAACAAGTTAACGATAAAGAATAAATACCCATTGCCTAGGATCGATGATCTCTTTGATCAGTTGAAAGGGGCAAAGTATTTTTCTAAAATAGATTTGTGGACATGGTATCACCAATTGAAGGTGAGGAAGGAGGATGTACCAAAGACGACATTCAGGACTCGTTATGGTCATTACGAGTTTCTGGTAATGTCATTTGGGTTGACGAATGCACCAGCTGCATTTATGGATATGATGAACAAAGTGTTCAAACCATATTTGGACAAGTTCGTCGTTGTGTTTATCGATTATATTCTAGTCTATTCTAAGACGCCAGAAGATCATGCTGAACACTTAAGATTAGTGTTGGAGACACTAAGAAAGGAGAAGTTATATGCGAAATTTACTAAGTGTGAATTTTGGCTGGAGAAAGTACAGTTTTTAGGTCATGTCATTGACCACGAAGGGATTTCAGTGGATCCAGCAAAGGTAGAAGCAGTGATGAACTGGGAACAACCGAAAACGCCGACTGAGGTGCGAGTTTCCTAGGGTTAGCGGGATACTATCGAAGATTTATCCAAGATTTTTTGAAGATAGCTACCCCGTTGACTAACTTGACAAGAAAGACGGTGAAGTACGTATGGACTGATAAATGTGAAGACAGTTTTCAAGAACTGAAGAAAAGATTAAGTGAAGCGCCTGTTTTGTCATTGCCAGATGACACAGGAAATTTTGTAGTATATAGTGATGCTTCGCATAGGGGACTTGGTTGCGTGCTCATGCAGCATGACAAAGTCATTGCGTATGCATCATGGCAGTTGAAGGATTATGAGAAAGTATATCCTACTCATGATCTGGAACTAGCTGCGGTAGTATTTGCCCTAAAGATATGGAGACATTATCTTTATGGGGAGAAATGTGAGATATATACGGACCATAAGAGTCTAAAGTATATCTTCACTCAGAAGGAGTTGAATATGAGGCAGAGAAGATGGCTAGAGTTGATAAAGGATTACGATTGTGAAATCTCAGATCACCTGGGAAAGCGATGTGTAGTTGAAGCGCTTTAAAGTAGGAAGGGTTGGGAAAAGTTGTCTATGTTAACGGCTCAAAATGAGTTAATAACAGAGATGGCTAGGATGGAAATAGAATTAAAGATGTCGAGTGAATCGGGGTAGATACTTTTTACGATGGAGATGCAATCTACCATCGTAGAGAGAGTCAAGGAGGTACAACTCAGAGCTGACGAGTGTAACCAAATGAAGAAGCGGTTATCCGAGAAGGAAGATACTAAGCATAGTCTTGATAATAAGGGATTATTAAGATTTGAAGGAAGAATTTGGGTTCTGAATGAGATAGAATTAAAGGAACAAGTGTTACAAGAAGCTCATAGTTCGAGGTACTCGATACATCCTGGTAGCACTAAGATGTATCAAGACCTTCGACAGAGTTTTTGGTGGCCGAACATGAAGAGAGAAATAGTAGAATATGTGAGTAGGTGCTTGACTTGTCAAAAATTTAAGGCCGAACATCAACGACCCAGTGGCTTGTTACAGTCATTGGAGATTCCAGAATGGAAGTGGGAGCATATCTCGATGGATTTTGTGGTGGGACTTCCAACAACGGCAAAAGGGTACGATTCGATTTGGGTAATAGTCTACCGATTGATGAAATCAGCTCACTTCTTACCAATTAGGGTCAAGTATAACTTAGACCACTTAGCTAAACATTATGTCAAGGAAATAATTTCCAGACATGGAGTACCGGTATCGATTGTGTTAGATCATGATCCACGATTCACATCGAACTTTTGGAGAAGTTTGCAAGAACAGCTGGGAACATAGTTAAAGTTAAGCACAACTTATCATCCACAAACTGATGGGCAGAGCGAGAGGACAATTCAGACATTAGAAGACATGTTGAGGTCTTGCGTCATGGATTTCAAGGGTAGTTGGGATGATCACCTACCACTGGTAGAGTTTGCATATAACAACAGTTATCATGCAAGCATAGGTATGCCACCTTATGAAGCTCTGTACGAAAGAAGGTGCAGAACACCATTGTGTTGGGACGAGGTGGGAGAACGCCGAATGCTAGGACTAGAATTGGTGCAGCAAGCAGCGGATGTGGTTAAGTTAATTCGGATGCGTCTTGTTTCAGCTCAAGACAGACAGAAGAAATATGCTGACTCGCATAGATTAAACCGAAAGTTTGAAGTAGGTTCGTATGTTTTTCTAAAGGTATCTCCTTGGAAAGGAAAGATACGTTTTGGAAAGAAAGGGAAGTTAAGTCCAAGGTTTATAGGACCTTTTGAAGTATTAAAACGGGTAGGAGAGGTAGCGTATAGAATAGTATTACCTCCAGACCTAGAAAGAATACATAACGTGTTTCACGTATCTGTATTACGTCCATATAAGCCGGACTATAAGCACGTAATCGAGTATGAGCCGATTCATATTGAGAAGGATTTGTCATATGAAGAATCGCCGATTCAAATCATTGATAGGAAAGAGCAAGTTCTGAGGAACAAAGTAATACCGTCGGTGAAGGTATTATGGAAGAACCACGATGCCGAAGAAGCAACGTGGGAATTAGAAGAAAAGATGAAGAAAAATTTTCGTCATCTATTTGATGAAGTAAGACGAGATTTTGGGGACAAAATCTTTATAAGGGAGGGAGAATGTAACGACCGAGAAATTCGGATCTTATTGTAAAATGATTTTATTAATTTAAATAATAATAAAATCATATTATTTATGATATCGATATGGTTGTCGTTCTATAACCTATTGATATTGGAATATCGTAGTATTTGAGCTACGTGAAGGAATTAAAGTGTTTGAATTTCTAAGATGAAAATGAAAATTTTCCGAGAATATTATGGTAAGATGGATTATATAATAATAATCTAGTTATGGAAAATGTAATATTTCGCTTACGGACTTAAATTGAGAATGTAAGGAAAGTGAAGAATTTATGCGTTAAGAGATAATCGTATGATATATGAGTATTGTACGAGGAAAGAAAACGAGTATGATATGAAGTATTATACGAGTTTGTATGAATAATGAATTATCGTATATAAATTCTATATGAATTAGAATACGAGAATGATACATAAGCTATATGTATATATATTATGTAATATTAATGGACTTGTAAGGATTGGCTAGGATTTTGTATAAGTCCAAGTCAATTAAGTGTAAGGCCCATCTAATGAATTAATAAACAAGAGAGTGTTTGTTAATGTAAAGCCCAAAGGATTAAGTTGATAAAGCCCAAGCTAGAGTTCAATGGATTGTTTGACCCATGAGGCAAACCATAGGAATATGGTAAATGAGTAATGACCAAGTTTTATGAGTGGTGATCAAGTTAGTGTGGTAACCAAGCCTTTTAAGTGGTGACCAAGTTATGTAATGACTAAGTTAAATGTGTAATGGCCAAGCAATGGATAGATTTTGTGCCATACAAGTGATGAATAGTAAGGAGGTGCAAAAGGAGGTGGGATGATGGAAAAGACTAAACTACCATAACTTTGGAAAATCTATAAATAGAGGAGATTTACAAGCCATTTGATAATTTTTCAAACAATCCACACTCTCTTAAAGTGCTTAAGTGTTAGGAAGATTAAGTTGCAAATAAGCCACTTACATAAGAAGATGAAAGAAGCTACTTATCAAGAACTTCTAGAGTAAGACTCCTTCTCTACTTTATCTTCTATCTCTATTCATGATAGGTTGATAAACAAAGATAGATTAAGGGGTCATGGATGTTAATAAATAAGAAGAATGTGTAAGTAATGAACTTAAGCCACATAAGTTGGTAATAAGTCATTTAAGCTAGCATAAGTTATAAACTTATGTGAAAGATTATGAACTTGTAATAAGTTTATTAATGAAAGTAATGAATTTATATGTATATGAATTATATATACAAGGATGGAATTATATGTGAAAACATGTATGCATGATGATTAAAAGACTAACTTTCTTAAGTTAGGAACAATGAAGTAATAAGTAGTTTATAATAGAATAAGCTATAAGCTCAGGAATGAAATAAGTCAAAATCCAACCATGAGTATAAGTTGTTGGAAAAAAAATATGTTAAGATGTTCACATTATGAATGTAATTCATTGGTAATGTTGAACAAGTCATAAAACGAAGATTTGCTTAGGAAATCGCATGCGATTAGACGATAATCGTCGAATTCGTAAAATTCCCGGAATGGAAGTCAAATTTTGAGTTTGAGCTCGAAAATGTTATTTTCCAATGGAGACAAGTCATGTTCATCATTTAAGAGTTGCGGACTCGAAAATGGGCGAATTCCGACTTAGAACGAAGAAACGAGCGTTTAATGTTCACGAACGTTTATCGTTTTCGTTAAACATGATCCAATAGGTGAATTTTTAGCAAAAGAAGTCAAATAGATAAAATTCTTGCATGAACACGTATATTACATAATTTGTGAACCGTAGGCTTTTGAACGGACCAATTCGGACTTAAAACGAAGAGGTTATGCGTCCGGGAAGTTCGTAAAAATGTCAAAATCATAATTGTTCGTGGAGCAGTCCGCATGCCATGGCCGCGACTCTAAGCCTAGAATGCCCATGCCACATTGCAAGGCCGAGCTGGTGGTGCATTGCTAACTTTCGTCTTTGCATCATGAGTCACAAAGCAAATCTTAGCCATGGCATAGCTCAGATTTTAAGAAGTTGATAGTAAAGAATGTTTTCAAGTATAGAAGAAAAGAGAACTGGTTAGTAATGAATTAAGATGTAATCATAACATGATTAAGACATTGTAAGGTACTTGTAAGACATTAATGCATGTTGATTAAGAGTTAATAATCAATTGAAGATTAGCGGAATGTGAATGACGTAACAAAAGCCAGAAACCCTAATAACGAAATATAATACACAATTAGATTGAGATGAAGGGTAAGATATAGTCAGATACATACTTGATTATATGTGACCTAATGTAAGGAATTATGTGATCATGTATTGTAGAGACTTGAAAGACTTGAACGTAAAGTAAAATACATAGTAGCAGATGCTAAAGGCAAGTATTCTAACTCTTGTCTTAGTTCAATCTGAACAAGTTTTTGAAGTTCATGTATCCTTACGCATGAATTGAAGTACAATGAAGCTAAATCCAGTTCTTTTGGCTAGACTTGACATATTGAGTGGATTGTTGATAATCTATTCATCTGTTATCAAATGTGATTATCTTTTCTCAACTACTTGATATGGTTTTCAAAAGAAGACTGAAATGTTAAACAAAAGTTTTGTCGGTAAAATGACAGGCACGTGAGGTTGCCAAATGATTAAACGTACATACGTTTAATGGATGTAGTGTTGATCAACATAGAGTACTATGGGCTGATCACCCAGAAGTGCTCGTAAGTAATCTGCAAGCTTACTAACTTAGTTTCGGGTTGTCCTTTTCAAAGAAAGAATGAATACTCGAGGTCTTTGACCGGAGTGAATGTTTTACTAAATATTATTCATTGTGAAACATTTTGAAAGAAAGATGAAGTGCTATTTTGAATTATCAATAGTACTTCATAACTATTGTTCAGTTATCGAAGATATACGATTCATATGTATTAAGTATGTTGTTATTGAAATTGTTATACTTGCTGAGCTAGTTATGCTCTTCTCTTGCTTGAACCATATGAATGCAGCTAAGACTAAATGTCCCGAAGGATCAAATAAGGATAAGGGAAAGGCTAAGGCAGATTATTAAGCTGTCTTATAATAGTATAGGGCTATTGTGGTAATGTAATGAATATTATGACAAAGAACCTTTGTAATGGGTTTAGAACCTGGGAAGTGTAAATATTAATTTGAATATCTAGAAGTTATGTTCGTTCTTTGAGACTATTCAATTGAATGAATGTATGAATGTTTGTACAGTATAGCACCATCTGTCGGGTTGGAAGATACCCGGATTTGGGGGCGCTACATTTCTTTTCTGTCAAAATTATTTTTGATACATGAATATTATTCTTGAATTTTACTCCACAAAGTAGTATCATGTTGACAATTTGGATATTTTTAAACTCTGAATAAATTTAAAGTCTTTAATATTTATCCTTGATTTGGTTTGATTAATGCTTATATCATTGTCATCATCCTCATGCTTATATTGTGATGAAAGTCATCTTTGGCTTACGTGCATAGATGGACTGTTGATTGGTATGATTATGACCAAGGATCATTCGGTATAATTATGACCCATAATATTACAAATGATGTGGTAAAAGTCCTCATTGGCCCGTAGTGCATGGAAGGACAGTTGTTGGTATGATTATGACCAAGGATTATTCGGTATAATCATGACCGTTGATGATTACATGAATATCCTTGGCCCGTAGTGTGACGCCCCCAAAATAGGTATACATCACCCATTTTGAGTCGTCAATAACATGGTACAGAAACAACTACAACTTTATTAATACAACATAAAAACTGTGAGTTTAAATACAAATATTGCCATCTAGACAATATTCACACCCAAATAAGTCCTCATTACAATTATTGGTAGATTATTTTACAAAAATGGTGAGGACTACTAAAACAACTTTCTAGGACCATCATTCCACACCCCGATTAGAACTCGCTACATTCTCGCCTCCTGAGAAGAAAAATGGAACAAAAAGAAAAAGGGTGAGCTCAACTAGCCCGATAAAGAATATTATGACTAAGATAATATAGAATAAATTATCGTTAGTCTTCAACAGGAAAAAATCTGATAAAATACAATAGACAACAAATTTTAGATCAATATTCGCAGCGAAAATAATATTTCATAGATGAGTTACGTAGAGAATGAAATCTACTATAATCTATGAATTTAAAAGTCCATCATCATTATTTTATCCCTATAACATCAATCAATATTCATCTTGAATCAAATATTCATCTTTGCACTACAGGCCAAAGATATTCATCGATTAGTCATGTTCATCTCAACACTGCTTCATCTTTGCACTCTGGCCAAAGATATTCATCATAAAATCATTAATCTTTTACTACATGGCCAAAGATATTCAAGAATATCATCATTTAGGACCGAGGATGATGAAAAATATTTTAAAGAAAATGAATCCAAAGAAACAAAAGAACAAATATTAAGGATTAAGTACTTTAAAACAATCCGAAGTTCAAAAATACTTCATAAATAATCATAGTGGAGCAAAATTCAAGAATGATCAAAACATGGATACAATCAAAGCTAATATCCATAATAGATATTTTGGACAAAAAATAAAAATTTAATTTTTCGTGAATAGTCTTGTATTCGTGAATAATACAGAGTATCGTGAATAATGTCGATATCGTGAATAGTAACCCCGACACTAAAAGACAAGAATTTCACAAGAAAAATACTATCAATATTCCGGCATAATGATAATGAAAGAAATAATATAATTTTTAAAAAATAATATCCCTTACCTCGAAAAGACATTACTTCTAGCTAGAATACCAGATATAGTGCTGAAGGAACTTGCACTGTATAGCACCACTCAAATATCAAAATACTCACAAGAATATGCTCGATAATATAGAGAGAGAAAGAGAGAGAAAACTTCAGTTTCTGGTGTGATTTTCAATTCTAACCTAAGCACCCTATTTATAAGAAAATGCTTAGAACACAAAAGCAAAAAATTTAATAAAATAATATTATTTATAAACAAACTTCACGCCCACCTCAAGACCATCTGAATTCAGCCACCAATGAGGCCCACAATAATGACAAAAACAAAAAAACGTTTTTGTTATTAAAAATAATTAAAACTTCCAAAAATCAATTATTTCAGAATTTCGGAATTTCAATAAGTCATAATAAATAGCCCTTTTGTCAGAAAAATTCGAACCTTATATCTTTTCCATAGCAAATTCCATTATCTACAACTTTACAGATAAAAGTTTTTCCAAATTCCAAACAGAAATTGACTGAAATCCACAAACGAACGATTTTACAGGCTATAATCAAATTTCAGTAGAGAAATGGGGTCCACAAACATGAAAAACATGTTTGAAATATTTTTAGTAACAAAAATACTCTTCCTCCTCATTTATTCATATATCCCACATTTATTGTAAAAATATCACCATTATTATATTATTAAAATATAATAATATATTTAAATGAATTATTTTATCAGAAAAGATAAAATATCAATTTTCAACAATTGTCATATTAAAAAAAATTTCTCCATCTATATCCACATAAAATGAATATTTTTTTTATCATAATAAAATGAATCAACATGCCAGAAATGGTAACCAATGCAGTGGTAATCATGGCCAAGATAATATAAGTAGAAATTTCAAGAAGAGGAGATTTAATAATGATGGAAACACGTCAGCACCAACACCTATTGTTAAGGAAGGAGAACGACCGCCGGTCGTATGTTACAAATGTAGAGGGGAGGGATACATCAGTCCAAACTGCACGATGCAGTCCAAAGCGTGTTACAATTGAGGAAGAGAAGGTCATCTAGCCCAGTTTTGTCATGCAGCGAAGACAAGTCCAGCTGGGACGGAGGCACCAAAGGCCATCCTAGAGAAGTCAAAGTCGGTAGTTCAAGGGAGAGCGTTTGTCGTAACCTCCCAAAAAGCGAGGAATCCGAATGAGGTGATCACGGATAAGCTAATCATAAACTCTAGCGAAGTCTATACCTTATTTTATACCGATTCTACCCATTATTTTATTTTCCTACTTGCGCTAAACGTTTAAATTTAACTCTGGAGAAATTAGACTTTGATTTATTTATTGAAACTCCATTGGGAGAAACCTTCATTACATCCACTGTTTATAAGTATTGTTTGATTCAAATCGGTAACCGTACGTTACCTGTTGATCTTATCTCTTTGAAAATACTTGCATTTGATGTGATTTTAGGGATTGATTGGTTAACTACTCATCATGCTAAAATTGATTGTTTTCGTAAGGTTGTTAGCTTTCATATTCCTAACTAACCTATTATGCGAATTGAAGTAACCAAACCATTAAAGTTAATTACTGTCATATCAAGCCATAAAGCTATTCGTTTATTAAAAAATGGATGTCAAGCTTTCTTAGCCCATGTCACGGATTTAAATAAAAATACGTTAGATTTGAATGATATTTCTATTGTTAATAAATTTCCTGACGTATTCCCTGAAGAACTTCATGGCCTACCCCCAGAGTGTGAAATCAAATTTTGTATTGACCTTGAACCTGGTACAAAACCCATTTCCAAAGCCCCATATCGAATGGCTCCTATTGAACTTTAGGAGTTAAAAACCTAACTATAGGAATTTTTAGACATATGTTTCATTCGTCCAAGTACGTCTCCTTGGGGTGCTCCTGTTCTATTCATGAAGTAGAAAGATTGAAGTATGCGACTTTGTATTGAATATCGGGAGTTGAATCATGTCACCATCAAAAATAGGTACCCGTTACCTCGTATTGATGACATGTTTGATCAGTTACAAGACGCCAAATTCTTTTCAAAGATCGATCTTCGTTCCGGATATCATTAATTAAAGATTAAAACTGATGACATTCCAAAGACTGCTTTCAGAACTCGGTACGGGCATTACAAATTCCTAGTCATGTCTTTTTGATTGACTAATGCCCCTACTGCCTTCATGGATATGATGAACCAAGTATTCAAGGAATATTTGGATCACTTGGTGGTCGTCTTTATTAATGACATCCTTATTTACTCCAAAAGCTGTGAAGATCATTTGAGGCTGATACTCCAAAAGCTTCGTGAAAATAAGTTATATGCCAAGTTGAAGAAATGCGACTCCTGGCTTGAGGAAGTATCATTCCTTGGGCACGTGATATCAAATCACGAAATATTTGTTGATCCAGCAAAGATTAAAGCAATTCAAAGCTGGGAGCAACCTAAGTCCGTGACCAAAGTACGTAGCTTTCTCCTCTTAGCTAGTTATTATCGGAGATTCGTAGAAGGGTTTTCTCGAATCACTACTCCATTAACTCAGCTGACTCGAAAAGATAAAAAATTCAGTTGGAACGAGGAATGTGAGTAGAGTTTTCAAGAACTCAAGAGGAGACAAATTTCAGCACCTGTTCTGACAATACCATCTAGTTCAGAGGGATTTGTCATATACAACGATTCTTCAGGCAAAAGTTTAGAATGTGTTCTCATGCAACACGGGAAAGTCATAGTCTATGCCTCACGATAACTCAAAGAATATGAAAGGAATTATCCTACTCATGATCTACAGGGACCCATGTGATGATGGCAAATATACGAGTAGAATAGACTTTAATCGATAAAGTTAAAGAGGCTCAAGCTACAGACCTGGAGCTAATGCGTATGAGGAAGAAAGTACAAGAAGGTGCTATTCTGGAAGCAAGAATCGATGAAGAAGGAATACTTTGAGTCAACTCCAGACTTTGTGTTCCTAACGACCCTAATTTCAAGTATAAGATCATGATGGAAGCGCACAACACTCTGTTTTCAATCCATTCTGGGAGTTCCAAAATGTATCGTGATCTTCGACATACATTTTGTGGAGCAATATGAAAAGAGAGATCACGGAGTTTATCTCAAGGTGTTTAACTTGTCAACGTGTCAAGACGGAGCATCAAGTGCCAAAAGGTCCATTACAACCACTTGAAATTCTAGAATGGAAGTGGGAGCACATTACCATGGACTTCGTTACTGGTCTTCCCAAGGTTTCTCAAGGCATAGATGCGATTTGGGTCATTGTTGATAGATTGACCAAGTCTGGTCATTTCTTACCTATAAGAGAAACTTATTCACTTGAACATCTTGATCGTTTATACATAAATGAGATTGTAAGACTGCATGGCATGCCAATATCCATAGTTTCTGATCGAGACCCAAGATTGACTTCATGATTTTGAGTTTGTTTACAAAAAGCTATGGGCACGGATTTATGATTTAGTTCGGCATATCATCCTTAAACGGACGGGCAGTCGGAGAAGACTATTCAAACTCTTGAGGATTTATTAAGACTCTGTGTCCTTGACTTCAAAGGAAGTTGGGACAAGTTCTTTGCCATTAGTGGAATTCTCCTACAACAATAGTTATCAAGTAAGTATTGGTATGGCTCCATTCGAAGCGTTGTATGGACGCAAGTGTCATTCTCTAGTATGCTGGGATGAGGTGGGTGAAGCAATGTTGTTGGGACGAAAATTGGTACGCATGACAATGGAAAAGATTCAAATGATCAGGTAACGTATAAAGACCTCACAAGATCGATAAAAGAGTTATGCTGATCTTCATCGAAGAGACGTGAAATTCAATGTTGGAGAGCATGTGTTGTTACGTGTTGCTCCATGGAAAAAAGTTACAAGATTTGGAAAGAGAGGAAAGCTCAATCCTCGATTCATTGGGCCATTCAAAATCCTTGACCGAGTAGGAACTGTGGCCTATAGACTTGCCTTACTGCCAAGTATGTCTCGTATTCATAACATTTTTTACATATCTATGTTATGTAAATATGTAAAAAACCCGAACCACATTATTGAATTAGAACCAGACGAGATAGCGGGTGATTTAACGTATGAAGAGGTACCTATTAAAATCTTGGATAACAAGGATCATATTCTATGCTCCAAGGTTATACCTCAAGTCAAAGTTTTATGGAGAAACCACAATGTTAAGTAAATGACCTGTGACAACCCAGAAAATCGGATTGTCCAGAATTTAAGATTTAAAGAATTAGTTAATAATAAAATGAATTTTTATTAATACTATTATGTGCTATGTGTTTATTAATCGTTCTAGAACCTAGGATGATTATTAATCGAGAGGATTCTGGCCATGAGCTAGACTAAACGAGTAAGAATTTTCAAGACAAAAATAAAAATTTTCTGGGAACAAAATATTTCTGGGGAAAAAGACGAAATAGACACTATTCACCTGACGAAACCCTAAGGGTTAGGGTTTGAATAACCTAAGCCTTTTCGAGAGTTCGGTATGTCGAAATGACATTCCGTTGAAAGATTTGATGATAATATATCGTGAAAAGTTATGTAATCCGATAAAAGTTTTTATCGAAAAATATGCAGAAATCAGACAAATTAAAAATGACTAAAAGTAATGTTATGTACTTTTCATTCGTTTAACACCGTTAGGGGAAAATGTGTAGGAAAACGCTTGACACCAAAAGGTGTTTTTTTTCAGTTTTTTTGAAATTAGAAGAATACGTAAAAGTTAATCGATAAAGGAAAGACAAAATATCCAAAAATATTTGGATTCCGAGGATAGCCGTTTTCGAATTATCGGATGAATTATGCAAGATGGAAGCACGAAGCTTCCCTTGGAAGCTTCGTGAATAGTAAGGAGGTGGAGTAAGGAGTAAGTAAACTTAAGAGCTAAGTTAACTTAGTGGCTAAGTTAACTTAGTGCTTAAGTCATGAATAGTAAGGAGGTTTGAGGATGAAATGACTATTTTGCCCCTAGCCTTGGTTTTCTATAAATAGGAAGCTTAAATCATTTGTTTAGGATTTTGAAAATCCTACAACTTTTGAGAGAGAGAGAGATTTTGGTTGGGAAAGAAGAGGAAAAGGAAGAGGAAAAGTTTGTTCATAAGAAACCTTTGTCCGACGGAAGGAGATTAAAGAAGTAAGGTAATCTGAAAACCTAACTTCTAGATTTCTTTCTTTAAGTTTTTATGTTAAAAACATAGCTTAATGAGAATAAGAAGTAAATGATGTTAGGAATGAATTCATATGGTTGAAATCATTGATAAAAGAAGAAATAGGAATTAAAAGTTTATTTTATAAATTTCTTGAGGAAGTATAAGATTCGTAATGAATTAGAACGATTCGAGTGGATCATATGAATGATATGGTGAAATAAGTAAGGAATGGTGTTCTATAACATCAAATTCCAAGAAAAAGTAAAATCATAATCAAAATATCGATTAAAAATGAACGAACAAAGAACGTGAAGAACACACGAAGAACGTTGTTGATGGACAAATTTAAAACCATCGTAGTGTAATTGTTGTTGATGGACAAGTTTAAAACCATCACGTATAAGTTAGATGCTTATTGCTTGGTTAGGAACGTTAGAAACATTCATGAAGAACGAATTAAAACTGAGCTATAACGAAGTTATGGCAAAAATTCGTAAAAGATGAACGAGAAATAAAAATTATGTAAATGAACCCGAACGTGTAGGGTTTCATAAGAATGTAAGAGAACGTATAATACGTGAGTCGTGGACTCAAGAACAAAGGAGTTCTGAGTTCGGATGAACGAATTACGGACGAAAGAATGAAGAACATTAAAAATGTAAAACGAACAAAGAGCGAAGATTAAGCCAATTGAATGGCATGTTAACGGATTCAGAACAAAGTTCTGTCCATGGGTAATCGAAGTACATAAGATAAGGAAGAGAATGGATTTAGATTGACCTCGTTCTGAGTTAAAACGAATAAGTTATGGAATCAAAAAGTAAGCGTCTTAAGCAATTTCTAAGACTTAGAAAAATTTTCTAGGTTTTGTGCTCGGCAAGAATGACAGCCATGATCAAGCCTTGGGAGACAAATGACTGCGGTCATGAGGCCGAAGCCATCGACTCTTCACGAGTGGTACCACAATGTGAGAAATAGAGAAGATAGTGGTGCAGCAGCGCCAACCTCGGCAGTTTGACACTACAGAGTGGCGGCAGAAGCGCTCACGTAAAAAAAAGGGGCCCAGTCATGGCCACAGTAGTAGGGAAAAAACCAAGATGTGAGTTTTAAGAGCTTAATTATTGGGGGATGTGCAAGAAAGATATATGAACATGTAGTTCAACTAATGTATCACTTAATCAAGTGTATTAAACCTTAGATGAAGGTTGAAAGAAAAGATTAAACGAGATTAAAAGACAAACAATGTAGACGCAGGTTATGGAACCGATGTCCGGGAACTGTAGTCACGATAAACGAACGTGAGGGATTGCTATGGTTGTGATTCCTTAGACGTTGAGTGACGAAAGTAATGTATAGCATTTTGATGTTATGACATGGTAATGAGAAATGAATGTAAAGCGTTTAGACGCTGTGAACGCAATGCTATTGCGATGAACGACATGTCTTAGCATACAGCGAACCGTATGGCTTTGACATTAAAAATGAATATTGAACATGGAGATCAGGTGATAGTAACGAATGAAAGCAATTAAAACCTTAGTTAAAGTTTGAATGAAAGATTAAGAGAGGAACAACGTAAACTATTCTCGTGAATCGTATTCACGTCGAGGGAACGTTCTAAGTGTACATTGGTTGTATAACGTAGATGTTAACGAAGGTAGTAAGTAAGATATAAATTATCAAGAAAGCAGTAGCGAACGGTAATAAGATTAACGAAAGCCGAATGTGAGTCAGAGGAGAATGTTAGAATGAAATGTAAGCGTTGAACACTTGAACCGACATAAAGGTTAAGTGTACTCAAATATTAAACGGGTAGAACCTACACCCCGTGTATGGTTTGACCATAGGATAATGAAGACCAATGATTAAACTTGTGAATGGTGAAGAAGCTGAATTAAAGACAAGCACGTATAACGTAAAGGAACCGAGTTAATGTTTATAACTTGGAAGACGTTCCGTGTCGAATGGATCGAACGTTGTAAGATAAGAAAAAGGTAAAGTAAAATGCTTAATGTTATAAATGCGTAGAATGAATATGGAATGATCGTTCTGAGTATACAAAGGACTGTATGACTTGGACGATAAGAATAAATCTTGAGGTATGGCGTTTAGTTGCCAGAAAGCCATAAGGAATAAGAATTTGACATAACGAACATTATAGTTTAATAGTTCGGATAAGTTAAGATAAGTTAGGTTGTACTACAATTGTAACCTTTGATGGTTGACATATGGGAGCTGGGCTAAACAATTCCTTCAGAGAGCGAAGGTATATACAAAACTGGTAACCGATCTAACTCACTGTTATGGGCAATGTAGATGAGACGAGAACTTGTTTGTTGGTTGTTTGTGGGAAACCACTCAGAGTACCATATGGACTACTAGCAGAGACACGATGTGTACTGAGTCCTAGGAGAGTTATAAGAAGAAGATAAGAATGTAAATCATCAAAGATGGTGAACGTATTGAGTAAGACATCTCCGTATATCATGAAGCCGTTAACCGGTAAAGAAAGTTGGTCGTGTAAACTTAGTTTGTAAGAACGTGAACCCTAAGAAGTAAAGCTAAGTAAACCAATGCATAAAGTCAAGTATATGACTAATTGGTGTGTGTGTTATTTCCTTATGTGCTACATAGGAATTGGAATGAGCGATTCGGTAAGTAAACTATAAGTCAGTGGTCATGCGTAAGGCAAGTTTCCTAACTTCATTCATATTTTAAATGAATGCTAGTTTCTAAAACTTGTTAGATGTTGAACTTGAGAAGTTGTGTCTATGTGAGAATGTGTGATATTTGTACAAGGTGGTAGAACGTATGAGGCCTTGTGCCACAATTTGAACACTTCGGTGTTTCTATGAGATGAACTATTCTATGATTGAACTGTTTAATATGAGAATGTTCTGTTTATACATGAACCATTATTGTTATGTCTGTGCTATTGATTCTAGCCAAACAAAATGTGTATGAAAGAGAGTAGAGAATGAAAGTATTTTAAAGTGAATGTGACTAATTTTTTAAAATGATAGGAATCGAGATTATTCCTATTATTCAAGCTACTTCATAACCTTTGTTCGGTTATTGAAGTCTTAAAAAATGTTTAAATTCTTGAATTTGTTTGTTCAACTGCTATAACTTAATGGACAATTGAATGCTCACACTTGCTTTAAATAAAAACATTTTTAGCGAACGATGTTAGAAGAACTTAAGGATCCCGTAAAGATCAAGCTGATCGGTATCCAGAACAAGTGACATTCATTATATGAATGTGCATGAAGATCAAGTGAAGACTTATAATAAAGAATGATAGAATTAAACTATAGAATAGTTTAATCAATGATTATATATCCTTGGTGGCGGATAAAAGTCACTCGTGCAAGATGTAAAGAATAATGTAATTATCATTATTTGTAATGAAAGAGGTTATAAGGTTTTAGAACTTGGGATTTAAGAATGTATATATGTTGTTATATTTAGCTATATAATGATGTATGTTTGGAAGAAGATGTGATCGTAACATACGAAATTCGGATGTGAAAATAGATCGAATTTTGGGGCATTACAGATTGGTATCAAAGCTGATAGGTTATAAGCCTTAGGTATGAGTACCTAAGACTATAATCATAGAGAGAAGGATAAGAAGATCACCACGTGATCATAGTAAATTGTAGTAACAGACAAGCTGTTAAACGATGAATGATTCATAGCTAATGCTATAAATGAATGGTACTATGAAGTAGTACGGGAATAAGAACATAAATTAAGTTGTAAAGGATAGCATACGAATTAAAGAAAATTCGTATTAAGTAAAGAGAAAGTTAGAAGTTGTAAGATTTCAATTGAGGACTCATGTGATAACTGAGTTGTATGAACCTTTTTAATATGGGCGGTTTTGTGCACAGTGTAACAACCACTCGGTTTATTACAAAGGATAATCATTGAAATTGGTTGTGCTATCAAGATGTATATGACGAGAAGGTGAATCTTTTCTCATGTATATACTTGGTAGGTAGAGAACGATAAGATAAGGTGCGAGTTCTTGAAACTTATACTTATGGTAAGTTCGTGACTCATAATCATATGGTATGTTTTTGAACTTCTCAGCAAATGGACGCCTATGGTCTGTCTGGGATAGTTTCTTAAACTTATATTATTGTGGAATGTTTCTGAACTCATAATGTGTGGTAAGTTGATAGACTGTACTAAGGTATAGGATTGTGTAGACTGAAAACGAGTTATTTTCAGTAGACTTAGCATTGAAGGTGCTAGAGAAGATTAAGTATTGTCTCAAGTAAGACAATGAAGGAAGATGGAGAATAGGATATTCCAACTCATCTAGCTATGCTAGATTTTGAAGTTTCTTGAAATCGTGTTGATGTGCGCATTTTGAAAATGAAATAATTGGTTCAGTTTTTAGAACCAATGGATTTTAAAAGAACTATTCTTGATATGTCTATGCTAATTGTTTTGGCTAGACAGAAATTGATTTGAAATATCAAAATGAATTTATATCATCAGTGCATTTGATGCAAGGATGGTAAAAGGATGGAATTATTAATGCAATTAAACCTGGTGTTGGATTTGATCTTAGGATCAACAACCAGCTATGGTATGATGTATAATGATGAAGTCATAAACTGACAAAGTCCTTAACGTACTGTGAAAAGTACGGTATCATGACGTCATAAAATGTTTTGATGTATTGTGAAAGAATTTAAAGAAGTAGTCAATGTCAAGTGAGTTGACTAGATGAATGTTTCAAGTTGATGTCCAATTTATTGATATGGTCTAAGCTACTTGATTTGGCTAAGACGAATGGTATGTTATGATTAAAAGAAAATCGAGCTTTCTTTGAAGAGTTATACTGAACCAAATTATTTTTGTGCGGAATCTAATGACTAAGTCTGAGGTGAACATACCCTGAAATGGGGTTATACGATGGGTTGATCGCCTACGTATGGAAGAGATAGCTTACCTTCTTAGTGATTGTAAACTGACCGTGTAAGAAGGGTTTACGGTGAAATGTTGTTAAACCTAGTAAGAGTTCATGGTCAATTTGACCCCTCAATAAAAGTATGAAATGTTTTAAAGGAATCCTTATATTCCTATTTATTCCTTTCACTTCATGATTCTTGATATAAGTTATGAAGGGTACTTCTTCAAGAGAATGTATGAAATATAAAATTTCGAACTTCTTTGAAGAGGACCGAAAGTTGAAAGATAGAAGGTGAGGTTTAACTAATGACGCTAAAATTTCGAGGAAGGATGAAAAGATTAAACCTTTCTAAAGGTTGTGAAGAAGGGTAGTGAATGTGAGGACTGAAAGATTAAAAAGTATAAGATTAAGAATTAGCGTGAGGTTTAACTACTATTCAATGCTATGTGTTTATTATGTTCTAGAACCTAGGATGATCCTTAATTGGGAGGAAGGATGAATTAAGATTAAACCTTAAAAAACCCTAAGAAATTTGTAATTTAATTTAAATATTTATTATATCGTGAAAAGAATTAAATAAATATTTTAAATAATTTATTTATTTTTAGAAAAATAAATAATTATGAATTATGGTGAATTAATTTAGTAACTAAATTAATTAATGTTAATTAAATTGAGTAATGATAATTTTATCTCAAGGATTTAATTTAAGGAAATAATTAAATTAAATCAATTGCTTAATATTTAAGAAGATAATTAAATTAAATTAATTGTTTAATTTAAAGAAATAAATAAATTAAATAAAGTGATGTTTCTAATTTATTAATTAAATTAGATATATAATTATTTATTAATTATAAGTATAATGATAATAAGATTTTTATTTTTATTATAAGTTATTTAAATTAACTAAACTAAAGTTATTTAAATTAACTAAATTAATGGTGTGACATGAAAACTATATAATAAGAATAATATAAAAATAATTTAGTTTAGGGGAAAAGGTGGTAGCCAAACAAGGCCTTGTGGCCTTTGGCTTATTCCAATGGACGTCTTTTGTTTTTCTTTAACGGAAGAATACGTGGGTGAATGGCCAGTTTATATTATCTACACATCTTATTTCTCCTAAGGCTAGTGGTGAGTAGGGTGAGAAGAAGAAATATATAGAGTTTGCAAGAGAGAAGAAAAACACTGAGTTTTTGGAGATTGGCAAGAGGAAGAAGGGGAATTACTAAACCTAGTCACCATCTTTTGTAGCACACAATCAAAGAGAAGGTATAACTTACTTCAATTCTAATTTTTTTGATAATTATGTGGAATTGATACAAATACATGTATATATATGATTTATAATTTGTTAATCCTCGTTTGTGGGTGTTCTTTGATGATTAAGGGCATGGAATTGGGTTGTAGTAGAAGGCTTTATATATCAGTATTTATGTTGTTGGATATTGCTTAGAAAGTACAAATTTTCATGATCAATACTTGTTATAATCTGTAATTTGTTGATGGATTATGCTAATATGTTAAGAAATGAAAGCATCGTAGTTCGAATCATGATAATTGGTTAAGAAACGAGTTACTGGCGATCGAATTCGCTAAATATGTGAAAATGATGAAATTTCAAAAAATTGGGGTTTTGATCCCTTAAACTTGAATATATATGATATTTTTGTACATATAATGGTGTATGACATGATTAACTATGTTATTACAGAGTATTAGATGATTAGTTTTGTGAATGTTGTGGTGTTTGGGTTGTTTTGGGTGACTGGTACAATAACATGTGGAGTCAGCTGCTTTTTTACGTTCACACAATGCAAGCATTGCTACTACTACGAACGTACACAATTAAATAAGCAAAATCACGAATTTCATAATCGGTTTTCTATGAGCATGCACCAATAGCAATTTATTGGCAAGTGCCAAAGCAAGGGACAAGGGACATGCAATGCAACAAGGCGTCTCGAGTCCCTGAGCCCAGTGAAGATTTATGCCTTATTTACGGGTCATGTAATAATGGACTTATATTAGTTTAGCATGCATGTTAATGATGTTAAGACATAATATAAAACTATAATAACAGATTGTAAGGTGTTGTAATACAAAGTGTGAAAAGATTTTAAATAATTATTTAAATAAGTTATATAAATGAAAACCAAATGTGATGTTTTCAAAAGTTAGAGATGAACTATTAAGTTATGTTGGCTCATAATGAGATTTCAGATTCATTAAGTATGTTAACCTACATGGTTAGGTGCTAGGTTAGGGTTATGACCTAAATGATGGTTTAAACCCTAAAGCTAATATTCATACAACTAATTGTCGTTGCGATTTCAATGATATATATAGGGTAATTGGAAATTATTTTACACTTGTGTAGCTTACAAACAAGGCAAGTTTCTAAACCTTAACTCTTTACATTGAGCAAGCTTTCTAACTTCATTCTTTTCATATTGAATGCAAGTTCCCATTACTAAATCATTATTGTACAAGTTTCTAAAATTCTTTGTAAAGTTGAGCAAGCCTAGTCTATCTTGTATATGTTTGTTCAAGCTCTTGTAACCTAATTCGTTATCTCGAGCGAGTTTTATTTTTCTAAACTTTGATATTATTATTCAAAGCATATAATGTTCTAATACGTCGATTCAAATGAGATTGTTCTAACTCTTTTGGATATAGCACTTTGCATGTATATCATGTTTATTCAATTATATATTGTTGATATCCGATCTTTGACTTTGATAGCCTTGTTCAGTTATACATTCTTGTATTAGACCTTCAATTAGTAAGCAAACTTTTATTGATTTAATTAATCTATAATTGAATAGTGTTCTAAAATTCTAAAAACACTGATAAGCTAGTTCCAAACTAAACTTTCTTTAGTGCGGAAATTCTAAATTCAAACTGAGACGAACAACCCTAACATGGTGGATTTTGTAAGTGTAACATTTAGACGTTTGTGCACAATACATGGTACAAAGGACTGATCCCCCTAAGTATGTTAAGAAGGGTCCGTATAGTCTAAATGACTATTAAGGTTGGGTAATAATACCTAAGCACCGGGGACATAGTTCGTGGTCTTAAGACCCTCAGATATTAAAGCTCAAACTTGTTTTCTATTTTGATTCGTAGAACTACTTCATTATTGTTTAAAGATTCGTTGTTCATTCTCATGTTGTTATTATTGCTAATTTCTATATCAGTGAGCATTTGTTTGGTCACTCTTGCAATTAACATTGCAGCTAAAGTGGAGAAAGTTGATGAACCATCTACTAGCAAAGGAAAGGGCAAAATGTCCAAGTGTTGAAGAATTATGAGAAATTTATTTAAATATTTTATGTTATCAGACTTGTTTTATTTTATGATTTATTCCACAAACTGATGTAATAAATTCAAGGTTAGATTACCTGGGATTATTTTTGAGATGATGATGTAACCCTTTAATGGGAGAGATTATTATTTAAGTTATTTAAATTATATCTTTATCCTTTGTTATGGGTAGTTAGATGTAATGGTTTTGGATAGTGAGCACCAAATTCTGTGGGAATGGAGTACCCGAATTTGGGAGTGTCACAGGTTGGTATCAGAGCCTGAGGTTATGAACCTTAGGTGGGGAAACCTTAGGAAGTAACCTTTAAGGAAATAGAAAACATAGAGGTGTCCAACTCTTATCGAGTTTTAAGGAATGGATTAAGGTATCCATTGAAGCTAAATAATAAAAGACATTATGTGCTATGTGTTAATAACTTATGTGCTCGCGAGTATCGAAAATGTTAAGTAAAACTTAAAATATTTTGTTGTCAGGATGTCTAACGAAGGAGGATCCAGTCCAGCTAGGGAAGTGATACCTCAGGTACCTAGAGATGATGAACCCCGGGATATTCATGTTGTGCGGGAAGCAGTTGATCCAGGAGGATGAGCCTGTGACCGATCCCGAGGAGGATAGTTCTGAGGAGATAGAGGAGGATGATGAGGAAGAGGATCCTGAGGAGTTTCCACCAAACTCCATATCAGCTGAGATGTATGATGCTCTGTACGACCGTAACATAGAATTACAGGACAAAGTTGAGGAGCTGAAGGAGATGGTTGAGATGCATCATGCTTCGATGGAGCAGAAGGATGCGGAGATTCAGGAACTCGACTCACGCCTTGGAAACACGGAGTGGGACCTAGTTCATACCAAGGGTCAACATGAAGATCTGTTGGCGATGAACGAGAAGATGAAGACTGACATGGAGAAATTAAAAGATGACTTCAAAGAGGAATCAGCTAAGCGTGCAAGAGCAGAGGATGCTTGGATGAAGGCGACTCAACGTGCAGACCGTGTGAGAGGCTAAGGTCCAAGTGAAGAAGGCCAAGATGAACGAGATGGATTACGCTTTTAATTCTGCGATTGATAGGGCCCAGGATCGAGTCTTTTATTACCCACCTCAGTTTGAAGACTCACCGTGGTTCGTGATGGATCATAGAACGGCGTATCGTATCATGGAGGAAGAGCGTCGAGAAGCCTTACGACGTCTTAATATGCCTAGATAGAATAAGAGTGATAATAATATGTGGTTAATTATGTGAATAAATAAACTTTGAATCCCTTATTTTAAGATAAATAAAGGGATAGTATGAGTATGTAATCCTGAAACTTGTCTAGTTCAGGAAGTGAATGTTTATAGCGGTTATGCTATCTTTAGTATGTTTTAAAACGTTATGAATGAATAAAATATTAGAGTTTATTTGAAATGTTATGTGTTATAGCTTTAATCTTGGAATGTTTAAGTTAAACTTCAAATACCCAAGAAGTTGAGTAATGAACTAATAAGCGTATATTTTAACAGAAAATGCCTCCTAGAAGAAGACAACCACGTCAACAAGCACCTCCTGAGGGGTCTACTAATAATAACAACGAGGCCAACGCTAATCCGGTTCAGCAGTTGGTAACTCTGTTGACGGGTGCACTTGCGAATCAACCGCAAACTCAAGTCACGACCTTTAAGGAATTCAAAGCGGTTGGACCGCCAGAGTTTCAAGGGTCTATGAATCCAGTGAAGCCCAAACCTGGATCATGGAAATGGAGAAAGTGTTCGACGTTGCTAGAGTTAACGAGGATCAGAAGACCGCGTTTGCAACGTTCATGCTGAAATCTAAAGATAGCTACCGATGGCAAGCAAATAAGGTTCGTGGGGGACAAGGGGTGATAATGTGGGATAGATTTAAGGAGATGTTTTTTGAAATGTACTTTCCAAATGAGTTCTCGAATCACCGGAAGTGCAATTTCTGAGCTAAAGCAAGGAACAATGATGACGGTGCCGAAATATGTCATGCTGAGTTTAACGAGTTGGCAAGGTTTGCCACTTATCAAGTCAATACTGACGAGCGTAAAGCGAGAAGGTTCGAAACAAGGATTGAAACCCGGGTTTATAGCAAGGTTTCAATGTTCCAGTTGAATACATTTGTGGTTGTACTGGAAAAGGCAATTATCGCGGAAGGTGGAAGCGATGCCTTGACCAAGTACAATCAAGAACAGAAGAAGAGGAAGAATGAGAATGAAAATAAGGCTGGTGGAAGTAATGTTGGAAGTAACAATCAAAAGAGGAAGTGGAGTGAGAATTCAACTGCGGGGAGGACAACAAGGAAATCAACAGAAGAAGAAGTTTGAAGCTTGCGCAACTTGCGAAAAGAACCATACTGGGGTATGTTTGAAGGGAAAGCGGGTGTGTTTCAACTGTGATCAGGAGGGACACATTGCACCGAACTATTTTAGTCCAAAGAAAGGAGCATGCTTTACCTGCGGTTCAAAAGATCACATGGCTCGTGATTGCCCTAAGAAGCCAACGGGAAGTGCAAGTGGGGAAAAGGAAAACAACAACGGTGGTGGTGCATTGACTATCATCGGACCAAAGACAAATGCCCGACCTCATCTGCGAGGACTTTCAATATGACCGTGCGGATGTTGTATGTCAGATCTAAGGATGTGGTGTCGTATCATTCCATTAATGGTATTAATGCTTATGTACTATTTGATTCGGTGCTACTTGTTCATTTATATCCAGATGAATTTGCTTAAAACTTAGATTTGCCTCAAGAAGAATTAGAATTTCCCTTAAGCATAGAGATTGCGAATAGGGAAGTGATTCTCATTAGATTTATATATAAGAATTGTAGAGTGGTTATAAAAGGTCACGAGATGATGGTAGATTTGATACCAATTAGACTTGGTGAGTTTGATGTTATATCGAAATGGATTGGTTATTCAATTACGGAGCAAAGAATTGATTGCCAAAGGAAGTGTGTTAACCTTATGACTCGCATCAAAGGTTGTGTTCTTTAGCGTAGAAGTCACCTCGACAAGCAAGTTGTCTTGATGGTGATGCAAGCCAAGAAGTTGTTGAGACAAGGATGTGTAGGATATTTAGCCAATATAGTCGATACACAGAAGAAGAGTGCGAAGCTAGAAGAGATACCGATTATAAGAGATTTTGCAGACGTATTTCCAGCTGATTTGCCAGGTTTTCTGCCGGATTGACAAATCGAGTTCGTGATTGACTTACTACCAGGAATGGCCCCAATATCTAAAGCACCATATAGAATGGCCCCGGTAGAAATGAAAGAGTTGATGATGCAGTTACAAGAATTGCTCGACAAGAATTATATTCAGCCGAGTGTGTCGCCATGGGGAGCACCGGTGTTGTTTGTTAAGAAGAAAGACGGATCGATGCGGCTCTGCATTAATTATCGAGAATTGAATAAGGGCACGATTAAAAATAAGTATCCATTACCTAGAATCGATGACCTGTTCGATCAATTGAAGGGAGCGAGATATTTCTCGAAGATAGACTTGAGAAGTGGTTATCATCAGTTGAAGGTGAGGCCGGAGGATGTACCAAAATAACGTTCAGAACTTCGATATGGTCATTACGAGTTTCTGGTTATGTCTTTTGGTTTAACCAACGCACCTGCAGCGTTCATGGACTTGATGAACAGGGTGTTTAAACCATTTTTAGACAAATTTGTGGTGGTGTTTATTGATGATATATTGGTATATTCCAAAACCAAGGAGGAACATGTGGAACACTTAAGAGTGACGTTGGAGACGTTGAGAAAAGAGAAGTTGTACGCTAAGTTCTCAAAATGTGAATTTTGGTTGAACGCGTGTATGCGCTTCGGACACGTTATTGATAAGGATGAATTTTGGTGGATCCATCAAAAGTTGAAGTCAGAATAAATTGGGATCAACCAAGACACCGCCGGGTAGTAAGGAGTTTCTTAGGATTGGCGGTTACTACTACAGCATTTTATTCAAGACTTTTCCAAGATCGCGACTCCATTGACGAACTTAACTAGGAAGCGGTTAAGTTTGTTTGGACGTAGAAGTGTGAGGAAAGTTTTCAAGAATTGAAGAAGAGGTTGAGTTCAAAGACTGTGTTGTTGTCATTGCATCGATGATACAGAAATTTTGTGGTGTATAGTGACGCATCACATAAAGGACTAGGTCATGTGCTTATGCAAAATGACAGAGTTATTATTCAAGTATGCATCACGTCGCTTGAAAGATTACGAGAAAGGGTATCCACTCATGACTTAGAGTTAGCGCATGGTGGTGTTTGCCCTCAAAAATTTGGAGACATTATCTTTATGGAGAGAGATGTGAGATATATACTGACCATAAAAGTCCGAAGTATATTTTACACAAAAAGATTTGAATATGAGACAAAGAAGATGGTTGGAGCTGATCAAAGACTATGACTGCGAGATTTTCTATCATCCCGGAAAGGCAAATGTTGTTGCTGATGCCTTAAGTAGAAAGGGACGAGAGAAGTTAATGTTGTTAATCGCTCGTCAGAGAAGCTAGTGTCGAAAAATGGCTAAGATGGAGTTGGAAATTAAATATCCGATAGAATTCGATGAAAAGTTATTCCAGATAGGTAACAGTTCAACGTTGGTGGATAAGGTGAAAAATGCACAACTTCATGATGAAGACTGCGAAAAGATAAAACAAAAAATCTGAAGGTGAGGAAAACAAATTCAAAATCGATTTAGAAGGATTACTTCGGTTCAAAAGGAGAATTTCGGTTCCGCCAATACCAGAGGTTAAAGAGGAAATTCTGAGAAAAGCTCACAACTCAAGATATTCGATTCACCCTGGGAGTACAAAGATGTACCAGGATCTTAGACATCATTTTTGGTGGCCAAATATGAAGAGGGATGTGGCTGAATGCGTGGCAAAATGTTTAACGTGTCAGAAAGTCAAAGCTGAACATCAAAGGCCAAGCGGATTATTACAACCGTTGGAGATACCAGAATGGAAATGGGAGCATATCACAATGGATTTTGTGGTAGGTCTTCCAACGACTCAACAAGGTTACGATGCCATTTGGGTGATTGTCGATCGACTGACAAAGTCGGCACACTTTTTGCCAATCAAGCTTCGATTTACCCTAGATCGGTTAGCAAAACTATACGTGAAGGAAATTGTGTCAAGACACGGTGTACCTGTGTCCATTGTATCAGACAGAGATCCACGTTTCACATCTAATTTCTGGAAACGATTACAAGAGTGCTTGGGGACACAGCTGAGAATGAGCACAACATACCATCCTCAAACCGACGGACAAAGTGAGAGAACCATCCAAACACTAGAAGATATGCTCAGAGCATGTATCATGGATTTCAAGGGAAATTGGGATGACCATCTACCATTGGTGGAATTTGCTTATAATAATAGTTATCACGCGAGTATTGGCATGCCGCCTTACGAAGCGTTATACGGCAGAAAATGCAAAACTCCGTTATGTTGGGATGAGGTAGGTGAACGTCAGCTATTGGGTCCAGAATTGGTACAACAAACTGTCGAGATCATCAAAGTTATTCGAGCAAGATTGATAGCCGCACAAGATGACAGGAAGAAATATGTCGATCAACATCGACAAAATAGAGAATTCGATGTCGGTAGTTATGTTTTCTTGAAAGTGTCTCCTTCTGGAAGGGAAAAATCGATTTGGCAAGAAGGGAAATTGAGCCCTAGATTTATAGGACCTTTCAAGTGCTTCGACGAGTTGGTGAAGTGGCGTACGAGGTAGCTTTACCTCCTGAGTTGGAACATATTCATAATGTTTTCCATGTCTCTAAGATTGAGGCCATATAAGCCCGATTATAAACATGTTATAGAATATGAGCCCTTACAGTTTGAGAAAGATTTGTCATATGAAGAAGTCCATGTTCAAATTGTTGATGAGAAAAAGAGCAAGTATTGAGGAATAAGTTGATACCTTCACATTAAGGTAATCTGGAGAAACCACAATGCCGAGAGAAGCTACGTGGGAACTTGAAAGCGCTATGATGAAGAATTATCCTCGCTTATTTGCTTGATTTTATATAGCGATTCTGGGGATGATAATAATCTTGTTAACGAGGGAAGAATGTAACAAATAAATTTTTTGAGTTGTGATTCGGGGACGTAATCCTTTTAAGGAGGGAAGGATGTAACGATCGAAAATTTATAATTTAATTTAAATATTTATTGAATTAAATAAATATTTTAAATAATTTATTTATTGAGAAAAATAAATAATTGATGAATTATGGTGAATTAATTTAGTAACTAAATTGATTAATGTTAATTAAATTGAGTAATGATAATTTTATCTCAAGGATTTAATTTAAGGAAATAATTAAATTAAATCAATTGCTTAATATTTAAGAAGATAATTAAATTAAATGAATTGTTTAATTTAAAGGAAATAAATAAATTAAATAAAGTGATGTTTCTAATTTATTAATTAAATTAGATATATAATTATTTATTAATTATAAGTATAATGATAATAAGATTTTTATTATTATTATTAAGTTATTTAAATTAACTAAACTAAAGTTATTTAAATTAACTAAATTAATGGTGTGACATGAAAACTATATAATAAGAATAATATAAAAATAATTTAGTTTGGGGAAAAAGGTGGTAGCCAAACAAGGCCTTGTGGCCTTTGGCTTATTCCAACTGACGCCTTTTTTTTTTTTTTTAACGGAAGAATACGTGGGTGAATGGCCGCTTATATATTATCTACGATCTTATTTCTCCTAAAGGCTAAAGTGAGTTGAGAGAGAAGAAGAAGAAAAAACAGAGAGAAGTTTGAAGAGAGAAGAAAACACTTGAGTTTTTGGAGATTGGAAGAGAGAAGAAAGGGAATTACTAAACCTAGTCACCATCTTTTGTATATACAATCAAAGAGAAGGTATAATAACTTAATTCTAATTTTTTTTTTATAATTATGTTTGGAATTGATGTGGAATATATATATATATATGATTTATAAATCTGTTAATCATCGTTTGTGGTGTTATTCAATGATTAAATTCATAAAATTGGGTGTAGTAAGAAAAATTATATATCGTTGTTTATGTTTGTTGGATATGGCTTAAAAAGTACAAAATTTTCATGTTCAATACTTGTTATAATCTATAATTTGATTGATGGATTATGTTAGTATGTTAAGAAACGAAAGCGTTGTAGTTTTAAATCATGTTAATTGATTAAGAAACGAGTTCGTGTGGCGATCGAATTCGCTAAATATGTGAAAATGATGAAATTTGGAAAAATTGGGGTTTTGATCCTTTAAACTTGAATATATATGATGTTTTTGTATATATAATGGTGTATAACATGCTTAACTATGTTATTACATAGTTTTAGATGATTAGTTTTGTGAATTTTGTGGTGTTTAAGATGATTTTGGGTGATTTGGTGCATTGCAACAGAGTTGCTCGCTTTTTATTCATCACGTGCCAAGTAACTTCACCGCTACCACAATCAAAAAAAATCGCAATAGCAATTGCTTTTTAAATCTTTTCGGGTTTTCGCAGCACAAGCAGCAATAAATTTACGCAATAAGCAGGCGCAAGGATAAAACAAGCATGCAGCTACTGCGTCTCGAGCCCAGCAAAGACTTCTTTATTTATTCAGGTCATGTGTGTAATGGACTTATATTAGTTAAACAAGCATGTTAATGATGTTAAGACATAATATAAACTAATAATAATGATTGTAATGTGTTGTAATACAAAGTGTAAAGATTTTAAATAATTATTTAAATAAGTTATATAATGAAAACGAATGTGAAGTTTTCAAAAGTTAGAGATGAACGATTAAGTTATGTTGACTCGTAATGAGATTTCAGATTCATTAAGTATGTTAACCTACATGGTTAGGTGCTAGGTTAGGGTTATAAACTAAATGATGGTTTAAACCCTAAAGCTAATATTCATACAACTAATTGTGGTTGCGATTTCAATGATATATGTAGCATAATTGGAGATTATTTTACACTTGTGTAGCTTCCATACAAGGCAAGTTTCTAAACCTTAACTCTTTAAATTGAGCAAGCTTCCTAACTTCATTCTTTTCATATTGAATGCAAGTTTCCATTACTAAATCATTATTGTACAAGTTTCTAAAATTCTTTGTAAAGTTGAGCAAGCCTAGTCTATCTTGTTTATGTTTGTACAAGCTCTTGTAACCTAATTCGTTACATCGAGCGAGTTTTACTTTCCTAAACTTTGATATTATTATTCAAAGCATATATTGTTCTAATACGTCGATTCAAATGAGATTGTTCTAACTCTTTTGGATATAGCACTTTTCATGTATATCATGTTTATTCAATTATATATTGTTGATATCCGATCTTTGACTTTGATAGCCTTGTTCAATTATACATTCTTGTATTAGACCTTCAATTAGTAAGCAAACTTTTATTGATTAGATTAATCTATAATCGAATAATGTTCTAAAATTCTAGAAACACTGATAAGCTAGTTCCAAACTAAACTTTCTTTAGTGCGAAATTCTAAATTCAAATTGAGACGAACAACCCTAACATAGGGGGATTTTGTACGTGTAACGCTTAGATGTTTGTGCACAATACATGGTACAAAGGGTCGATCCCCTAAGTACGTTAAGAAGGGTCCATATAGTCTAAATGATTGTTAAGGTTGGGTAATAATACCTAAATAATCGGGGACATAGTTCGTGGTCTTAAGACCCTCGATATTAAAAAGTTCGAACTTGTTTTCTATTTTGATTCAGAAAACAAGTTCATTATTGTTCAACATTCGTTGTTCATTCTCATGTTGTTATTATTACTACTTTCTATATCGGTGAGCATTTGTTTGCTCACTCTTGCAATTAACACCTGACTAAAGTGGAGAAAGTTGATGAGCCATCTACTAGCAAAGGAAAGGGCAAAATGTCCAAGTGTTGAAGACTTATTGAAATTTATTTAAATGTTTTATGTTATGAGACTTGTTTTATTTTATGATGTATTCCGTATTATGTAATAACTTGATGTAATAAATTTAAGGTTAGATTACCCGGATTATTTTTGAGATGATGATGTAACCCTTTAATGGGATTAAGATTATTGTTTAAGTTATTTAAATTACACCAAAAAGTCTTTATCCTTTATTTGGATGGGATAGTTAGATGTAATGGTTTGATAGTGAGCACCAAATTCGTAAGGAATGGAGTACCTCATGATTTGGGGTGTCATCTATAAATAGGAAGCTTAAATCATTTGTTTAGGATTTTGAAAATCCTACAACTCTTGAGAGAGATAGAGAGAGAGAGAGAGAGATTTCAGATGGGAAAGAAGAGGAAAAGTAAGAGGAAAAGCTTGCTCGTAAGCAACCTTTGTTCGACGAAAGGAGATTAAAGAAGAAAGGTAATCCGAAAACCTAACTTCTAGATAATTTTCTTTAAGTTTTTATGTTAAAAACATAACTTAATGAGAATAAGAAGTAAATGATATTAGGAATGATTTCATATGGTTGAAATCATTGATAAAAGAAGAAATAAGAATTAGAAGTTTATTTTATAAATTTCTTGAGGAAGTATAAGATTCGTAATGAATTAGAATGATTCGAGTGGATCATATGAATGATCTAGTGAAATAAGTAAGGAATGGTGTTCTATAACATCAAATTCCAAGAAAAAGTAAAATCGTAATCAAAATATCGATTAAAAATGAAGAACGAATGAAGAACGCGAAGAACACGCGAAGAACGTTGTTAATGGACAAATTTAAAACCATCGTAGTGTAATTGTTATTGATGGACAAGTTTAAAACCATCGCATATAAGTTAGATTCTTATTGCTTGGTTAGGAAAGTTAGAAACATTCATGAAGAACGGATTAGAACTGAGCTATAACGAAGTTATGGCAAAAATTAGTAAAAGATGAACGAGAAATAGAAAGTATGTAAATGAACCTGAATGTGTAGGGTTTTATAAGAATGTAAGAGAATGTATAAAACGTAAGTCGTAGACTCAAGAACGAACGAGTTCTGAGTTCGGATGACCGAATTACGGATGAAAGAACGAAGAACGTTAAAAACGTAAAACGAACGAAGAGCGAAGATTAAGCTAATTGAATGGCATGTTAATTGATTCAGAATGAAGTTCTGTCTATGGGTAATCGAAGTACTTAAGATAAGGAAGTGAATGGCTTTAGAATGACCTCGTTCTGAGTTATAACGAATAAGTTATGGAATCGGGAAGTAAGCGTCTTAAGCAATTTCTAAGACTTAGAAAAATTTTCTAGGTTTTTGGTGCTCAGGCCAGCAGCACATTGATGAGCCTTCTCGAGGCAACATCAGAAGTGAGGCCTGCCATTAACTATCACTTGAGTGAAGCCGCAGTGTGAGAAATAGAGAAGATAGTGGCGCCGCAGCTCCAACCTCGACAGTTTGACACTGTAGAGTGGTGTTGCAGCGCGAGGTAAGAGAAAGGGCCCGGCGCCGCGGTGCCGGTGCATTAGAAAAAGCCAGTGATGAGTTTTTAAGTGTTCAATTACTGGGGGATGTGCAAGAAAGAAATATGAACATGTAGTTCAACTAATGTATCACTTAATCAAGTATATTAAACCTTAGATGAAGGTTGAATGAAAAGATTAAACGAGATTAAAAGATAAACAATGTAAACGCGGGTTACGAAAACAATGTCCGGGGACCGTAGTCACGATAAACGAACGTGAGGGATTGCTATGGTTGTGATTCCTTAGACGTTGAGTGACGAAAGTAATGTATAACATTTTGATGTTATGACATGGTAATGAGAGATGAATGTAAAGCGTTTAGACGTTGTGAACGCAACGCTATTGCGATGAATGATCGGTCTTAGCATACAACGAACCATATGGATTTGACATTAAAAATGAATATTTAAGTTCAGGTGATAGTAATGAATGAAAGCGATTAAAACCTTAGTTAAATGTTAAATGAAAGATTAAGAGAGGAACAACGTAAACGTTGAATACATAAACGATTCTCGTGGATCGTATTCACGTCGAGTGAACGTTCTAAGTATACATTGGTTGTATAACTTAGACGTTGACGAAGGTAGTAAATAAGATATGAATTATCAAGAAAGCAGTAGCAAATGGTAATAAGATTAACGAAAGCCGAATGTGAGTCAGAGGAGAATGTTAGAATGAAATATAAGCGTTGAATACTTGAACCGACGTAAAGGTTAAGTCTACGGGAATATTAAACGGGTAGAACCTACACCCCGTGTATGGTTTGACCGTAGGATAATGAAGAGCAATGATTAAACCGGTGAACGGTGAAGAAGCTGAATTAAAGACAAGCACGTATAACATAAAGAAGCCTAGTTAATGTTTATAACTTAGAAGACGTTCCGTGTCGACTGGACCGAATGTTGTAAGATAAGAAAAATGTAAAGTAAAATGCTTAATGCTAGAAATGCGTAGAATGAATATGGAATGATTGCTCTGAGTATACAAAGGACTGTATGACTTGGACGATAAGAATAAATCCTGAGGTATGTCATTTAGTTGCCAGAAAGCCATAAGGAATAAGAATTTGACTTAACGAACATTATAGTTTAATAGTTCGGATAAGTTAAGATAAGTTAGGTTGTAGTACAATCGTAACCTTTGATGGTTGACATATGGGAGCTGGGCTAAACAATTCCTTCAGAGAGCGAAGGTATATACAAAACTGGCAACCGATCTAACTCACTGTTATGGGCAGTGTAGATGAGACGAGAACTTGTTTGTTGGTTGTTTGTGGGAAACCACTCAGAGTACCATATGGACTACTAGCAGAGACACGATGTGTGCTGAGTCCTAGGAGAGTTATAAGAAGTAGATAAGAATGTAAATCATCAAAGATGATGAACGTATTGAGTAAGACATCTCCGTATGTCATGAAGCTGTTAACCGGTAAACAAAGTTGGTCGCGTAAACTTAGTTTGTAAGAACGTGAACCCTAAGAAGTAAAGTTAGGTAAACCAATGCGTAAAGTCAAGTATACGACTAATTGGTGTGTGTGTGTGTGTTATTTCCTTATGTGCTACATAGGAATTGGAATGAGCAGTTCAGCGTAAACTATAAGTTGTAGCTGTGCGTAAGGCAAGTTTCCTAACTTCATTCAAATTTTAAATGAATGCTAGTTTCTAAAACTTGTCAGATGTTGAACTTGAGAAGTTGTGTCTTTGTGCGAATGTGTGATATTTGTACAAGGTGGTAGAACGTATGAGGCCTTGTGCCACAATTTGAACACTTCGGTGTTTTTGTGAGATGAACTATTCTATGATTGAACTGTTCAATATGAGAATGTTATGTTTATACATGAACCGTTATTGTTAAGTCCGTGTTATTGATTCTAGCCAGACAGAATGTGTATGAAAGAGAGTAGAGAATGAAAGTTTTTTAAAGTGAATGTGACTAATATTTTAAAATGATAGGAATCGAGATTATTCCTATTATTCAAGCTATTTCATAACCTTTGTTCTGTTATTGAATTCTTAAAAGAATGTTAAAATTCTTGAATTTGTTTGTTCAACTGTTATAACTTGCTGGGCAATTGAATGCTCACACTTGCTTTAAATAAAAACATTTTTAGCTAACGATGTTAGAAAAACTTAAGGATCCCGTAAAGATCAAGTTGATCGGTATCCAGAACAAGTGACATTCATTATATGAATGTGCATGAAGATCAAGTGAAGACTTGTAATATAGAATGATAGAATTAAACTATAGAATAGTTTAATGAATGATTATGTATCCTTGGTGGCGGATAAAAGTCACCCGTGCAAGATGTAAAGAATAATGTATTTATCATTATTTGTAATGAAAGAGGTTATAAGGTTTTAGAACCTGGGATTTGAGAATGTATGTTGTTATATTTAGCTGTATAATGATTAATGTTTGGAAGAAGATGGGATAGTGACGTATGGAATTTTGGAGCGTTACATGACCTGGGAGTTAGAATGTGAAATGAAGTTAAGGTATCCTCACCTCTTCGATATACCAGGTACTTACGCTAATTTTGAGGACGAAATTTCATAATAAGGGGAGGTTGTAAGACCCCAACTTTTATGAATAAAGAATAATTTTTCTCAAAATATATTTTTGAATATTATGGTGTGGATATGATATAATGTTATAGTTGTGGGTAATATTTACAAATTTTTCAATGTAAGCAAGTTGTTATAAAATATTCGATTGGTCGGGGAATATTCGTTTTAACAGGGAATATTCGTACGACGGCATAATCATTTGTGGACCCCACAATAGAAGTTTTGTCGTAGTTAGAAAATGACATAAATATCTTTTTATAAAAATAACGGTGAAAGTTTTACCGTTAAACTGTTGAACTACCTGGTGGTAAAAGTACAGTAATACGCGTGGTTGCATAGTAGCACACGGTAAATATTTATTCAATTTTTGATATAAATATAGGGATTTGTTATGAGGCGTTTGTTGTAAGTTTGACTTAATATTCCATTGGAAGATTTACTAATTTTATGGACCGTCAATGGTGGTTTTAATAGATAACCAATCTGGACCATTGATGGTGGTTTTAATAGTTAATCAATCTGGACCATTGATGGTGGTTGTAATAGTAAATCAATCTGGACCATTGATGGTGGGTTTAATAGTAAATCAATCTAGACCATTGATGGTGGTTTTAATAGTAAATCAATCTGGACCGTCGGTGGTGGTTTTAAAAGTAAATCAATCTGGACCGTCGGTGGTGGTTTTAAATGTAAATCAATCTGGACTATCAGTTGTGGTTTTAATAGTAATTAATATGAACCATCCGTTCTAATAGTAAATAAATCTAGACCGTTCGTGAATCAGTTACTATTTAGTCTATTCTCCTATAAATACAAGCTTAATTCTTCTTTTATTTTCACCAATTCACAGAGATTCACAAGAGAAACTATAGAGAAAGAAACTATAGACAGCAAGAAGAAGAGTATTCTGCTACTTCACTATTGCAGTATCCAGTCTTCTACTAAGGTAAGGGGTATTATTTCATTCGTATTCATAACGAATACTATTTTTCGTAATCATCCTTTAATATATTGGAATGACCTATCTACACGGATTACGTACCGCATGAAAGGTGAAAATCCATTTATAGTTTCGTATATTAATTATTTCGTTTCATATTCTTAAATCTAAACTTACTATGGTAAGTATTGCTTCTATAATCCCTGAAATTAATGGAATATTCTTGAGTTTTGCGCTTCATCCAGTATCATTTCATTGAAATATTGATCTGAACTTTCTTATTAAATATCAATATTTTTCCCGGGGTACTATTCATAGGTTACTTTTCACGAGTTACTATTCACCTGAGTACTATTTACTCTAGTATTATTCACTCGGGAATTTGGGGTACTTTTCATGCCGGGGTTACTATTCACTAGTTACTATTCACCCGGGTACTATTCACTCTAGTATTATTCACTCGGGGATTTGGGGTACTTTTCATGTCGGGGTACTATTCACGAAGTACTATTCATGGGGTATTATTCACGAAGTACTATTCATGGGATACTATTCACCCAAGTACTATCCACCCGAAAATATTTATTTCTTTTATGTCCAAATTATTTTTAATACATGAATATTATTCTTGAATTTTACTCTACAAATTAGTATGATGTTGACAATTTGGACATTATTGAATTCTGGATAAATTAAATTATAAATCTTTAAAATCATAGAAGATAGTAGATATCATTCTCTACTTGACTCTTCTAATGGATTGCTTGTTCCGCTGTAGTTAAACTCGATGTCTATTGTATTTTATCAGTTTAACAATGTTGAAGGCTAACGATAATTTATTTTGCATTATCTTAGTCATAATATTTCTTACTGGGCTAGTCGAGCTCACCCTTTTGCTTTCATTATTCTCTTCAGGAAATGAGAACGTCCTGGGACTAGTCGGGGAACTGAGTGATGGTCCGAGATGGTTGTTTTAGTAGTCCTCACTATTTAGTGTGATAATAAATGTAATGAGGATTGAATTTGAGTTTGGATATTTTCTATGAGACAATATTCGTGTAAAAACTCTCAACTCATGTTGTATAATTAAGTTGGTATTTGTATTTAGTACCATGTATTTGGCGACCCAAGATTGGTGATGTATACCTACTTCGTGTTCCAAATGACCCTAATTTAAAGTATAAGATCATGATAGACGCGCACAACACACCATTTTTAATCCATCCTAGGAGTACCCAAATGTATCATGATCTTCGACATAGATTTTGGTGGAGCAATATGAAGAGAGAGGTAGCGGAGTTTATCTCAAGGTGTCTAACTTTTCAACGAGTCAAGGTGGAGCATCAAGTGCCATAAGGTCCATTACAACCACTTGAAATTCCAAAATGGAAGTGGGAGCACATTACCATGGATTGTGTTACAGGTCTTCCCAAGGTTTCTAACGGCATAGATGCGATTTGGTTCATTGCTGATAGATTGACCAAGTCTGCTCAATTCTTACCTATACGAGAAACTTATTGACTTGAACGTCTTGCTCGTATATACATAAATGAGATTGTAAGACTGCATGGCATGCTAATATCCATAGTTTCTGATCGAGACCCAAGATTTACTTCATGATTTTAGGTTAGTTTGCAAAAAGCTATGGATACAGATTTACGATTTAGTTCATTATATCATCCTCAAACGGACGGGCAATCGGAGAGGACTATTCAAACTCTTAAAGATCTATTAAGTCTCTATGTCCTTGACTTCAAGGGAAGATGGGACAAGTTCTTGCCATTAGTGGAATTCTCCTACAACAACAGTTATCAAGCAAGTATTGGCATCATTTGAGGCGTTGTATGGACGCAAGTGTCGTTCTCCAGTATGCTGGGATGAGGTGGGTGAAGCAACTTTGTTGGGACCGGAGTTGGTACGTATGACTACAGAAAAAGATTCAAATGATCCGACAACGTATAAAAACCTCACAAGATCGACAAAAGAGTTATGTTGATCTTCATCGAAAAGATGTGATGTTCAATGTTGGAGATCATGTGTTGTTACGTGTTGCTCCATGGAAAGGAGTTGAAAGATTTGGAAAGAGAGGAAAGCTCAATCCTCGATTCATTGGGCCATTCGAAATCCTCAATTGAGTAGGAACTGTGGCTTATAGACTCACGTTACCGCCAAGTATGTCTCGTGTTCATAATGTTTTTCACATATCTATGTTATATAAATATGTGGAAGATCCGGATCATATTATTGAATTAGAACCAAACGAGATAGCTAAGGATTTAACGTATGAGGAAGTACCTGTCAAGATCTTGGATAAAAAGGAATATATTCTACGCTCAAAGGTTATACCTCAAGTCAAAGTTTTGTGGAGAAACCAAGGTATTGAGGTAATGACCTGGGAGTTAGAATCTGAAATGAAATCAAGGTATCCTCACCTCTTCGATATACAAGGTACATACACTAATTTCGAGGACAAAATTTCATAAGGAGGGGATGTTGTAAGAAATGAAAGTATTATATTCGTTGAAATGAAAGTACCCAATTTTCTTATAATTATTATTCTATTTAATAATTGGTTAAATTAATAAAAGGTTAAAGTTAAGGGTGATATTTGAAAATTTTGCAAAGTAAGCAAGTTGATATAAAATATTCGTTGTGTCGGGGAATATTCTTTTTGTCAGGGAATATCCGTATGATGACACCATCATTGATGGACCCCACAACGGAATAACTGTCGGAGTTAGAAAATGACAAAAATATCTTTCATAAAAATAACAGCGAAAGTTTTACCGTTATCTGTTGAAATAACTGATGGTAAAAATACAGTAATATGCGTGGTTGCATAGTAGCACACGGTATTGATGCTTACGTAAGAAGCCACTCAGTCTACTCAATTATTATTACAGTAATTGCTGCATAGTATCTCACATTATTTGATTCAATTATTGTCACAGTAACATCTGCATAATATTTTATATTATTAAATTTATAATTGAGATAACTAAGTTATTCATATTATTATTTGCAATATTGACAATGTCTAGAAAGTTCTGTCGAGGAAAAGGGTTTGGTCACCTAATTGCGCGTCAATAAGGAGAAATCCTTATCGGAAAGTCCCCTCTTCCCAGGGAATGATCTGATTGTTAAATATTGTGAGTTATAATATTAATGATGAATAATTATTAATAGATTAAAAATGTGTTTATTAAAGATAAATGATTTGTGGTAAATATTTATTCAATTTTTGATATAAATATAGGGATTTGTTATGAGGCGTTTGTTGTAAGTTTGACTTACTATTCCATGGGAAGATTTACTAATTTTATGGACTGTTGATGGTGGTTTTAATAGATAACCAATCTGGACCATTGATGGTGGTTTTAATAGTTAATCAATCTAGGCCATTGATGGTGGTTGTAATAGTAAATCAATCTAGACCATTGATGGTGGTTTTAATACTAAATCAATCTAGACCATTGATGGTGGTTTTAATAGTAAATTAATCTGGACCGTCGGTGGTGATTTTAAAAGTAAATCAATCTGGACCGTCGGTAGTGGTTTTAAAAGTAAATCAATCTGGACCGTCGGTTGTGGTTTTAATAGTAATTAATATGAACCGTTCGTTCTAATAGTAAATCAATCTGGACCGTTCGTGAATCAGTTACTATTTAGTCCATTCTCCTATAAATAGAAGCTTAATTCTTCTTTTATTTTCACCAATTCACAGAGATTCACAAGAGACACTATAGAGAGAGAAACTATAGAGAGCAAGAAGAAGAGTATTATGCTATTTCACTATTGCAGTATCCAGTCTTCTACTAAGGTAAGGGGTATTATTTATTTCGTATTCATAAAAAATACTATTTTTCGTATTCATCCTTTAATATGTTGGAATAACTCATCACGCTGGATTACATACGCATTTGAGTGAAAATCCATTCATAGCTTTAGTATATTATTTTGTTTCATATTCTTAAATCTAAACTTACTATGGTAAGTATTGCTTCTATAATCCGGTAAATTAGGGGAATATCCTTGAGTTTTGTATATTGATCTGAACTTTCTTATTAAATATCAATATTTTCCCGGGGTACTATTCACTAGTTACTATTCACTCTAGTATTATTCACTCTGGGATTTGGGGTAGTTTTCATGCCGGGGTTACTATTCACGGGTTACTTCACCTAAGTACTATTTACTCTAGTATTATTCACTCGGAGATTTGGGGTATTTTTCATGTCGGGATACTATTCACGAAGTATTATTCACCTAGGTACTATTCACCCAAAAAATTTATTTCTTTTCTGTCTAAATTATTTTTGATACATGAATATTATTCCTGAATTTTACTCCACAAAGCAGCATCATGTTGACAATTTGGACATTATTGAATTCTGGATAAATTAAATTATAAATCTTTAAAATTTATCCTTTGTTTTCATTTAATTAAATTCTTATATCATTGTCATCACCCTCATGCTTATATTATGATGAAAGTCATCTTTGGCCTATAGTGTATAGATGGACTATTGATTGGTATGATTATGACCAGGGATAATTCGGTATGATCATGACCATTGATGATTACACGAATATTCTTAGCCCGTAGTGCAGGAATAATTTGTGGACGTGATACTAATGAATATCCTTGGCCCGTGAAAAGCGTGGATGATTCGATGATGTGATTTATTTATTAAGCTGAGTCCCAGCGATAAAATTAATGATAAACTGTTTAAATCATAGAAGATAGTAGATATCATGCTCTACTTGACTCTTCTAATGGATTTCTTGTACCGCTGTAGTTAAACTTGATGTCTATTATATTTTATCAGTTTAACAATGTTGAATGCTAACGATAATTTATTCTGCATTATCTTAGTCATAATATTTCTTACTGGGCTAGTCGAGCTCACCCTTTTGCTTTCATTGTTCTCTTCAGGAAATAAGAACGTAGCCAGGACTAGTCGGGGAATGGAGTGATGATCCGAGATGTTTGTTTTAGTAGTCCTCACTATTTAGTGTGATAATAAATGTAATGAGGATTGAATTTAAGTTTGGATATTCTGTATGAGACAATATTCGTGTAAAAACTCTCAGCTCATGTTGTATAATTAAGTTTGTATTTGTATTTAGTACCATGTATTTGGCGACCCAAGATGGGTGATGTATACCTATTTTGGTGGTGTCACAACAGAGTATGGAAGAAAATATTATTTCTAAGAATACTAAAAAAAATAATATCCCTTACCACAGAAGAAGACTGGATACTGGAATAGTGCAGTACCAGACTTCTCTTCTTCTTTTCTCTCTATAGCTTCTCTCTCTATAATTGTTCTTGTGAGTCTTAGTGAATTGGTAAGAATAAAAGAAGAATGAGCTTCTATTTATAGGAAAAAATAGTTTCAATAATTGCACGTTTTGGGGCTCAAAATATTACAGTATAATACCTTCATCTTTCCCTCCATTTTTAATTTAGTCCTACAAGTATTATCAAACTTGCACCACCTCCCCTAATAGTACATCATGTGAATCAATAGTTCAGTCATGTGAATCAATAGTTCTATACATGTGAAAAAAATAGTTACAGTATAGTACCTTCATCTATACCTCCATTTTTATTTTAGTCATGCAAGTATTATCAATCTTGCATCACCTCCCCTAATAGTACATGCATGTGAATCAAAAGTACATACACGTGAACAAATAGTTATAAGCATGTGAATTAATAGCAATTAATTGCTCATTTATCTGATTAATTACCTAATTGGTCAATATAACCTCCAGAAATCAATTATTATTGAAATAAATGTCAATTCCCACAAACACTAATAATCCCAACACAATGGAATTATCAATTTCATCTTTAATCAACACGAACTTATTCATAATTAATATTATAACTCACAATATTTAACAATGAGATCATTCCCAGGAAAGAAGGGGCTTTCCGATAAGGATTTCTCCCTATTGGCGCGCGATTAGGTGACCAAACCTCTCCTCGACAGATCTTTCTAGACATCGTCAATATTGAAAATAATAATATGAATAACTTTGTCGTCTCAATTATTGATTTAATAATATAAAATATTATGCAGATGATACTGTGACAATAATTGAATCAATAATATGAGAGATATTATACAGCAATTATTGTAGCAATAATTGAGTATAACTGAGTGACTTCTCACGTAAGCATCAATAATCAATACCGCGTGCTACTATGCAACCACGTGTATTACTGTACTTTTACCACCAGGTAGTTCAATAGTTTAACGGTAAAACTTTCGCCGTTATTTTTATAAAAAGATATTTCTGTCGTTTTCTAAATACGAAAAAACATTCATTATGGGGTCCACAAATGATTGTACCGTCGTAAGAATATTCCTTGTTAAAATGAATATTCCCCGAGCAATCGAATATTTGATAACAACTTGCTTACTTTGCAAAATTTGTAAATATTACCCACAACTATAACATTATATCATATCCACACCATAATATTCAAAAATATATTTCGAGAAAAATTATTCTTTATTCATAAAAGTTGAGGTCTTACACTCATATTAATATTAATGGTAATTGATACATTATTCTTCTTAATGATGTCAATACACCATCTTTATAACCCATACATTCTGTATAATCATTTTTCCAAGTCTTACATTCGGCGCAGCTACGCTGGTTTTTAGTACAAGAGTGGCTCAGCTGCGCCACTTTGGAAATTTTTCTAATTTAGTTACTGTTACAAAAATTCTATTAATTAATCCTTTTAATAAATAATACCCTCATTTATTATCTTGCCATTCTAGATAACTATGTACATTACTTCATTAATATTATTCACAATGTAAATTAATTAATAATATAATATTAACTAATTATTCTTTCCTCAATTTATTTAACCACTTAATTTCCATTCCCATGCCACACAAGGAATTTCTCCATTCTCATCACCACTTCACACTTATAAATTCAATTTGAATTAATTAAACTACTCGTCTTATTACATAGCAATATTTATTTTCAAATAAAAACTCATTTTCTCATTATATTGAAATAATTATTTATTCATGAAATGCTCGGTACTTACACAGAATTCGAGAGTTCTTCTTCAGATCTACTGAGTTCGGGCTGTTTTCTGCAACTCCCGTCATCGTAAAAGTGTTCTGCACTATCCCGGTAATGTATGTATGTCTTCTTTTTCAGTTTTGTCCGTTGGAAAATGAGTTATCACATGAAATGCTTGTAAACACATAGTAGTGATTATTCATGCTCATATGACTTAATAAAAATTATTCAACACAATAAATGTTATTATTTAACTATGCTAAACATATTGATGTCGAAAAAATTAACTTTTGAAACAGTCAATTTGGCACCTTTTTCTGCTATTTCTTATCCTATTTGAGGACAAATGAGCAAAGGTTGTAAAGCAAAAATAATCCTTGTAATTAGGCTACCCTTATAGATTATGATTTTGATATTTTTCATACATATAGGATGTTTATGACTATGAGTTGGTGTGCTACTGAATGGCCACATAGTCATACCTACGCACATGTGGATAGTCCTTTTTACAAAAGAGACTCTGGCAAAAATTTTCCATGAGTTTAGGCATTGAATAGACATGCATTTGTAACTCTACTGTAGACGTATGTTAAAATAATGCATGCATGCATATAGACATAAAATGCATTTAATAAGCTCCAGGTTAGAATTTACCACACCTTTTCTGAGGTGATTTGGAGACTTTTATCCAGATATATAGATCTAGACTAGTCGAGAAGCTCCCGTAAGACGTTTGCAGGTGTGAGGAGGAGAGCTTCTGATGTGCCTCGGTTTTGCCTCAACCCAAAAACCTCGTCACTTGACAGAGTCAATGATTCGTCCAATCCAGGTTGAGGTACCGGATGTTGAAAACGAGGAAGATGATGTACCAGTTGCGGATCCTGCTCCTACTGCTTCTATTCCTCGCAGGGATCTTCTAGCCATTAATGTAATAATTCCAGAGCTTCAAGATGATTTAAGTCGTCACCCCTCGATCTATTTGCATGCGAACGAGGTAAAAGTTGTGTTTGATCTCCCTTTGTCCGATTGATGAGGAGCAAGGTTCTGATGTTGATTTGCATTTATTGTAGGTTTCCGGCTTTACGTAGCCTTGAGGGAACTGGTTCAACATTTACTCTTTGTACTATATTCGTCACCCAAAGTACCGAGAGATTATGCATGCTTGGGGTTTTGAGGCGCTCTTTTCCATCCTCCCCCACCGTTGTCCCTGGGGTTACCATAGGGTGTTGTCTAAGCGCTGGTTTCACCAGACTCAGTCTCTCTATTTGCTGAATTGGGAGGTGATGATGACGCCAATGGATTAGCGATTTATCACCGGTATGAAGTTTTCCAAGGTGTCAGTGCCTTGTGTGGCTTACATTTCCCCTACTGCCATTAGATCCTTTCTAAGAGTGCCATTTATAGTGCTCAAAGGTAGGATAGTCAGTGCTGGTCCTTTGAGTGTAGACGCCATGAGTGGGGCATTGAGTGAGCCATTACCCGATGACAGAAGAGTCGGGGATTGCATTCTTCGACAATTGTTCTTGGTCATCCTTCGAGGTTGTTTCCTGGCGAATAACTATTCTGCGGTGTCGTTCACTTTAGTTAGCGCCACACGGGATATGGACTGTATTGGAGAGTTTAACTAGGGCTCCTATACCTTTGCCTACTTCCTCAGGGAAATGTGTATGTGCTCGTAGGGCTTGACAGAGGCTTTGCTAGGATTTTACCCATTCCTGCTGGTGAGTATTTCGCTTTTGATTTCCCTTGTTCTGGTTAAGAGTTTTGACTGACTGTGGATATTTGATCTTGTATTAGTAGTTTTGGGCCTATGAGAGGCTTCCATGTCTGCGTCCTATTAGATTAGTATGTTTAGACACCTATCCACGGGGATGGTGATGGCATCATTCCACGTTGGTGGAGGTTCCTGTAACTGAGGGTTTCACCCATTCTTGCCTATAGTTGGAGTTGTTGACAGTCGATGTCATTACATGGGTTCCCTACTTTGAGGACCATTTTTACAGTTGTCTTTGAGGGTGGTTTCCTGACTGGTGTCGAGCATGTGATGTCCACCCGTCAGATTCCTCTCTTCATAGATGGAGGATGAGAGCTCTATTTAGGAGAGCGTGCTATCAGGAGCACCACATGAGAGATTCGTATATTGATCTGTCCTCCTGCTAGGCGTTATTGGCCTGTGTCACAGCCGCCGATTAGTGATATCCTATTGGTGGGAGTTGATGGCTTTGCTTTGTCAAAGGGACCGTTCACTCAAGAGGCATTCTACCGCTGGTGTAACGATCGAGAAATTTCACTTAGTTTATAATTTAAGTTTTGAATATTATTTGAATTGTATGTTTAAATGTTGTTTTATGACCTAGGATGGTGATAATATTGTAGTATTTTTGTTGCGTGCAAGAATAAATGATTAAGAATTTTGAAGACGGAAATAAAAAATTTTTAAAAAAGTTTACGTAAAAACATTATTCACTTGAAGATGGATAAAAATTAGGTTTTGACCCTAAGCTCTTTTGAGAGATCCATAAGTCGTATTGATTTTTCGTTCCAAGATTTACCGGTAATATGTCGTGAAAAGTCGTATTGTCCAATAAAACATTTTCTCTGAAAAACGTTGTGCTTGACACGTCGTGCTTAAAATTTTTCTTCCATATGTGAACTTTTCGGTATATTTGTTTTGACAAGTTGCTCTGTCTTGCTTACACTGGCAAAATGCTTTGTCGTGCTTATACTAACAAGATGCTTTGTTGCACTTACAAGCTGACACACGCCTGACACATGCTTGGCACACGCTGGCACACGCTAGGTACTAAAGTGTAATTAACCTAGGTACCAAAGTGTAATAAGCTGGGTGCAAAGTGTAAATAATGTAATTAACCTAGGTACTAAAGTTTAATTAACCTAGGTACCAAAGGATAATAATCCAGGTGCAAACTGTAATAAGCCAAGCCCCTAACGTGCAATTAATGAAACTATGTTTTTCTATAAATAGTAAGCTAAGTTCATTCATTTCCTACCAATTCACAAGGAATTCAAGAGAAAAAATACTCTATATTTATAATCTGAGAGATATTGTGAGATAAAATAATTACTTTCGAAGCATCGAAGCGCTAAGCAATTGGAAGTAAAGCTAGCAACTACAAGAGGTAACATCTCTAGTAGTTGTTATGTTAAATTTTATTTCATTTTATAGTCTATAAACTCAAGAACATAAGTCGTTACCATGTTTGGATTTTCCAACTTTGTGTCCTTCATAAGTTCTTGAGCAAGACGTTATTCTATTCAATTTATGTAATTGTATAGTAGAAATGTCAAGAACACAAGTCGTTACCATGTTCAGATTTTCCAACTCCGTGTTTCTTCATGTGTTCTTGATCAAATCTAATATTATTTAAGTTTATGTTATTTCTTTTATAAAATGTTATAATCAAATATGTAAGCCGTTATAATGCCCAAAATATTTTAAGTATGAAAACTAAAAGCTCAAGAACATAAGTCGTTACCGTGATAAATTTTTCGTTCTTCGTGTTCTTCGCGTTCTTCATATGTTCTTGAGCAAAGGTCATAAATTTTACATAAGTAGGTTTATGATTTTATTATTTTTATGTTATGATGTGTTATTAAGTGTTAGAACATGTTATCCTAGCAAATTAT